>JAMLFY010000009.1:16889528-17064406 GCA_030441495.1 Dalbergia oliveri
AGGTGTTCATCTATTATGGTAATACTTGGCCTAATTGGTTTCTACATGTGTTTAATTTTGATGATCCATGGAAGGTTAAACTCTTTTCAATCCTGACATCATAGATAATTGGTTTGAATTGGATTTTTGATTTTGTTTTGTAATTTTCCATTTCAAATTCGGCCCGATTCATGTATGCTTTCCTTGCTGACTCAACTTCAATTTCAAATATGAATTCATATTATTGAACATGATTATGTTTGAATTATATCTGGAATTATTTTGATAGATAACATAGATGTACCGAATCGATTGTTTAAATCAAGTAAGGCTGAGTCACTTGATTAGTTATCCAGGTTCTAATAAAATTGCATGTAATTCCACATTCATTAAAATTAATTCGATTGTGATTTGAAGGTTGTTGAATAATAACTATACTGATCATATAGTAAATTTGGGTTAAAATAGTAGCATCAATTTTGGACTCTTTAAACCACTATGAGAATTCTCCAATAATCGTGATGTCTTGGGATTGATTCTTTGATCAATAGCATTTCATTCGTTTCTGTCATTTTTACATTCTGAAAATCACAAACCCCCCCTTTGTTGTATTTAGCAATTTTGGTTTGATAACATAACCTGTGTATCCTTAGGAAGAATGACCTGAGTTACCTTATACTACAAATAAGGGGACTTAGACTATTTTGATAGCAGACGTCAGAGAGCTATCAAAATTTGGCGCTGTCTGGGATACACATATTATGTTATCTCATCTTGTTATATAAGTAAGTGTTGAATACTACTTCTGTTTGTCACTAATAGTGGTTTTGCAGGCTGCTATTTCTTTTTACTCTGAAAATAGGTAATTTTTGACTTTCTTATATTACCCTGAAAATTCATAAAAATTTAACAAGTTCACAGATTGCCTTGGTATGCTTATTTTTCCCAAATTCCTTCGTTTAGGCCATTTTTTATTTTTTTTACTATTTTCACTATTTTTAAAAATGAAAAAAATTGGTGAGCTTACTTCCCTAGCATTTTAGAGTAATTCTGTGGTGTTATTTATTTTTTTTAAAAATAGCTAATACGATTTTTCAATTTCTATTTTATTTTGGATATAGGCTATTTTGAGTTGTGTGCCTGAAATTCTATCTATGCTGTTTGTGTGTGCATGACAAGGTCTGATCCTGGTGAATTATATGCACATGATCCTGAAATAGATAGAACTTTTCATAGATTGAATAGAGTAAATAGGAATTTAGCTTTTCATAATACTAAGCAGGTAATCAAAGTGTTGATTTAACTGAGTGCATCTGATTGTGCATCTGAAACTAGTATTGATAACATGGCTAATCAGGATAGAACTTTGAAAGAATTAGCTTGCACCTTATGTTGCATATCAACCTTTGTGTATTCAATATCCTGAGTTAGAGGTGCCATTTGAGCTTAAGTCTGGTCTAATTTACTGCCCAAGTTTCATGGTCTTGCAGGAGAAGATCCTAATAAGCATCTTAAGGAGTTTCATGTTGTGTGCTCAACTATGCGACCTTAAGGAGTGCCGAAGAGCATATCAAGTTGAAAGCATTTCCTTTCTCTAGATGCTGAAGCAAAGGATTGGTTGTATTACCTTCATCCAGGTCTTTTACTACCTGGCATGAAATGAAAAGATTATTCTTAGAGAAGTTTTTTCCTATTGAACAGCATCCATTAGAAAAGATATTTGTGGAATCAGCAGTTCCTGGGGAGACATTATATGAGTACTGGAGAGATTCAAAAAGTTATGTGCAACATGTCCTCACCACCAGATTAGTGACCAGCTTCTCATCCAATATTTCTATGAAGGACTGATTCAAAATGATAGAAATATGATTGATGCAGCAAGTGGTGGAGCATTGATGGACAAGACACCTAGAGAAGCCAGAACTCTAATTGCTAACATAGCCAACTCAGGCAATTTGGCTTCGAGATCTTTGCACCAGTTAAGGGAGTGAATGAGGTGACTTGGACTGCGAGAATCAGAGGCTTGAAAATAAGATAATTTACTTCTCTTGTTAGACAGCTAGCGTTGGAAGGACCAGCAAATCAAGGCGGCAAATCAAATTCCCCCAAAAGTATGCAGCATATGTGCCACCACAGATCATTATACTGATGCATGTCCTGCATTACAAGAAGCTGATCAAGGAGTGCAAGACCCAGCTGAGTGGCTGGAATGTTCATTGGGCAGCAACAGCAACCATACAGACCTCAACAACAAAAATATGATCCATTTCTGAAGGTATAATCCAGGGTGGAGAGATCATCCTAATTTGAGATATGGTCCTGCAGGAAATGTACCACAGCAACAAAGATTTCAAACAGGACCAGGTCCAAGTCAAAGCAATAAGTACCAGGCACCTCCATTTAGACAGGGAATAGAGAATATGATGCAACCCATGCAGAGTACCAGTTAGATCCTACTTTGGAGGATTTGGTGAAACAAATGGCGACCGAACCTACAGTTCCAGGAGAATGTGAATTCTACAATTCAAGACCTGGAACACAATTGGACATTGGCAACTTCAGTCAATAAGATGCAGTCAGAAGGTTCAGGCCAAATCCCTTCTCAATCAGCCATCAATCCAAAAGGGAATGTGAGTGCTATTACCTTGAGAAGTGGTAAGGAGTTGGAGAAACAAAAAATGAATGAGCAGTGATGAAACAAAAAAATAAGCCTAGAAAAAAAAAATGATGCAGGAGAAAAATAGAAATTCAGAAAAGTCAAGTGTTGAGATTCTAATTTGATACCTCCATTGCCCTTTCCCAACAGAATAGCTCAAACAAGGAAATCAGCTGAAGTAGATAAGGAGTTGTTTGACACTTTTAGGAAAGTGGAGGTCAACATTCCCCTTTTGGATGCCATAAAGCAGATCCCCAAATATGCAAAGTTTCTTAAGGAGTTGTGCACTCATAAGAGGAAGCTGAAGGTCATGAAAAGGTGAGCATGGGCAGAAATGTTTCTGCATTAATTCAGCCCAACATACCTAAGAAGTGCAAAGATCCAGGTACTTTCACAATCCCTTGCACCATAGGTAACTCCAACTTTGGGAATGCAATGTTGGATTTAGGTGCCTCCATAAATGTCATGCCTACATCAGTTTATAGATCATTGAAGCTTGGAGATTTGAAACCAACTGGTGTGGTAATCCAATTAGCCAACAGGAGCACTACACATCCAGAGGAGTACTTGAAGATGTGCTTGTTCAGGTGAATGAGTTAATTTTCCCAGCTGATTCTATATTCTAGAAATGGAGGATGAGACATCCAATGGACCCACATTGATTTTGGGGAGACCCTTAAAAAGCAAAGACCAAGATAGATGTGGATGCAGGAACTCTTCTATGGAGTTTGGTGATGATGTTGTGCAGTTCAACATTTTTGATGCAATGAAACATCCTTCAGAAGAGCATTCTTTTCTATCTTGATGTCATTGATTTTCTAGTTGATGATTATGCAGATTTAAGCTCTGAATATGATGATTTTGATGATTTTGCTGATTGTGAAGAGTTCAAATGTGATGAGATTAATTCTGGAAATGCTGGAGAAAATGTTTATGCAGATTTAAAGGGACCACCACTACCATCCATTATGCAGCCACCAACTTTAGAGTTGAAGGCTCTACCTTCACACCTGAAATATGCTTACCTAGAGGCTAATGATAAACTCCCAGTTATTGTGGCAAATGATCTCCAACCAGATCAAGAAGATAAGTTGCTGCAAATGTTGAGAGATCACAAGAAAGCTATTGGCTTGTCTTTAGCTGACATTCCAGGGATTAGTCCTTCCACTTGTATGCATCGGATATTGTTAGAGGATGATGCCCGAACTGAAGAGCACAAGGCGGTTAAATCCTACCATTTTGGAGGTAGTGAAGAAAGAAGTCAGCAAGTTACTAGCAGCGGGATTATATATCCTATATAGAGTAGTGAGTGGGTTAGTCCTTTGCAAGTGGTTCCTAGAAGACTGGCATGACTGTTGTGAAGAATCAGGATAATGAATTGATTCCAACTAGAGTCCAGAATAGTTGGAGAGTGTGCGTAGATTCAGGAAGCTAAATCAAGCCACTCGAAAAGACCATTTCCCTCTTCCATTCATTGATCAGGTGTTAGAAAGGCTTGCAGGAAATTCTCATTATTGCTTCTTGGATGGATTCTCAGGTTACCTTCAAATCCATATTGCACCAGGAGACCAGCATAAGACTACTTTTACTTGTCCATTCGGCACTTTTGCCTACAGGAGGATGCCATTCGGTGCAACGCTCCAGGTACTTTTAGAGGTGCATGATGAGTATTTTCTAGATCTTTTAGAGAGTTGCATGGAAGTGTTTATGGATGATTTCACTGTTTACGGTCCTCATTTGATGCATGTTTAGAGAGTTTGTCTAGAGTCTTGGATAGGTGCATTGAGACTAATCTTGTGTGAATTTTGAGAAATGTCATTTTATGGTGACAGAGGGATAGTCTTGGGGCATTTAGTATCTAGGAGAGGCATTGAGACTGATAGGGCCAAGATAGATGTTATTGCTTCTTTACCTTACCCGTATCTCGTGCGGGAAGTGCGTTTTTTTCTTGGCCATGCAGGTTTTTACAGGAGATTTATAGAGGATTTCAGCAAGATAGCTTTGCCTCTATCCGATTGTTGAAGGAAGTAGAGTTTGTTTTTGATCTACCTTGTCAGGAGGCATTTGATGAGTTGAAGAGGCGACTCACTCCATCCCCATCATCCAACCACCTAATTGGGAATTTCCCTTTAGCTTATGTGCGATGCCTCTAACCTTGCACTTGCCGTCTTAGCTCAAAGAATTGATAAGATGTCTCATGTTATAGCCTATGCTTCACGGACATTGGACACAGCTCAAGCTAACTATACTACCACGAGAAAGAACTTTTGGCTATTGTTTTTGCATTAGACAAGTTTCGCTCTTATTTACTTGGTTCTAAAGTGATTGTCTTTTTAGATCATGCAGCATTGAAGTTCTTATTGAAAAAGCCAGATGCAAAGCCACGCTAATTCGTTGGATGTTATTACTTCAGGAGTTTGATATAGAGATCAAAGATAGGAGCGGTGCACAGAAATTTGGTAGCTGATCACTTGAGCAGGATGAGCAGGATCCTGACCCTTTGCCTATCAGAGATGATTTTCCTGATGAAGGCTTATGCACTGCATGATACCAACCCTTCCCTTGGTTTGCTGATTTAGTTAATTTCTTGGTTGCATCTGTTTTACCCCAACATGCATCTAGGTCACAGATTGCTAAATTAAAAAGTGATTCCAAATACTATGTGTGGGATGATCCATATTTATGGAAATTTTGTAGTGACCAGGTAATTCAGGTGCATACCAGATCATGAGATCAAGTTCAGTACTTCATTTCTGTCATGCCTCCCCTGTTGGAGGGCACTTTGGACCACACGGACAGGTAGGAAAGTATTGGACTTTGGTTTCTATTGGCCTACCATTTTCAGGGATGCACATCGAGTTTTACAACTTGTGAGCGTGCCAGGAGGGATCAGCCATTACTCGTAGACGAGGAAATGCCCCAGCAACCTATTCTCTTTTGTGAGGTTTTTGATGTATGGGGTATTGATTTTATGGGCCCTTTTCCTAACTCTTTTGGATTTACATATGTCTTGCTTGCTGTTGATTATGTATCCAAATGGGTGGAGGCCAAGGCCACCAAGACTAATGACGCACGTGTTGTTGGAGGATTTTGTCAAGTCTAACATATTTTGCAGGTTTGGTGTGCCTCGTGCTATCATCAGTGACCAAGGGAGTCATTTCTGCAATAGGACCATAGAAGCTTTGCTTCGGAAGTATGGGGTTGTTCATAGAGTTTCCACTGCCTATCATCCACAAACTAATGGGCAGGCTAGGTTTTTAATAGAGAGATCAAGAAAATTTTGCAAAAGGTAGTGCAACCGAACAGGAAAGATTGGAGCCGTAGGCTTGAGGATGCTCTTTGGGCTGGCACAGGACGCTTACAAAACACCTATAGGGATGTCCCCTTTCCGTGTTGTTTTTGGTAAAGCGTGCCACCTTCCAGTGGAGATTGAGCATCGTGCATATTGGGCAGTGAAGTGTTGTAATATGGATTTTGACAAAGCAGGTGTGGAAAGAAAACTTCAGTCAGGAACTTGAGGAGCTTCGTTTGGAGGCTTATGAGAATTCTAAGTTTTATAAGGAGAAAACCAAGATATTTCATGACAAGATGATTTCTAGAAAAGAATTCTCTGTTGGCCAAAAAGTGCTTTTGTTCAATTCTCGTCTTAAGCTCATGCAGGAAGCTTCGTTCAAGATGGGATGGCCCTTTTGTTATAACTAACATTTTTCCTTATGGTGCGTGGAGATCAAAAGTGAATCTAGTGACAAGAGTTTCAAGGTAAATGGTCATCGTCTGAAGCATTTTCATGAGAACCCAACATTGGTAGGGGAGCAACTTGAGGAGGTATCCTTGGATAAGCCCACTTACCCTCAAGTGCAAATTTTTCCACCATAATAAGGGAGTTCTTCCTCCTTTGCTCTTTAATTACACATGTTTCTTTATCTTTTGTTTTGTGATTTCATCGAGGACAATGTGTGATTTAAGTGTGGGGGAGTGTTTTAGAGTTAGGAATTTATCTTTCTAAGTCTTTATAAAATAAAATAAAATAAAAATTTGTTTTGGCTTTGTGCTCAAGTTTTCATGACATGATATGGATGGATTCTTGGCATTTTTAGTGAGCATTGATGATCAATTGATGGACCATTTGTGGTAGATTTATCCCTTGAGAGTTTTTGAGCCTTCAACATATGAATGACTATTTTTCCTTGCTAGTGTGTTTTCACTCATGTTTGCTGGTTACTCTAGAACTTGACTTGACTCTTGTTGAAGCTTTTGATTCACATGCATGTAATGAGATGATTTAGGCCATTTTTGTTTTTGTGCTACTTGCCAAATTAGCCTACCTTGCACTGATTCCATTGTTTACCTATTTGAGCCTATTTTAAACTATCCTTTGTTTTATAACTCATTGCAAGCTTATGAAGTGAAAAACAATGATTCACCCTAACCTTAGGGAGTAAAAGAGCTTTGGAATGAGTTCTTAAATAAGTGTAAAGGTGTATCTTTTATTTCAAAAAAAAAAATAATAATAAAAATAATAAAAATAAAAAAAAAAAAAGAAGAAAAAAAATGTTGAAAAAAAATAGTTGTGTTTATTTGTAAATACTATAGATGTGCATGTTGGTGAGTTTGAAAAAAAAAAAAAAATTGGTTGATGAGAGGCAAAATGGAGTTCATTGGTGTTGCATTGTATCTCTTGAGATAACTTTGCATGTTTATGTGGAGTCATTCTTCATTGCTCTTTTAGTCTCTTAGGTTGATAGCTAGTATCCTTTCTTATATCCTCCCATACCTTAACCCCGCTACAACCTGAAAAGTCCTTTTGATCTTTATGTGCATGTGTTTCAAATGTTGATGTTAGAGGTTTGTCAAGCTTATGGTAGTGTTAACATTCATGATGTGTTATGAGGGTAAATACAAGCCTAAACACTTAAGAGTTTTCTTAGTGAGATTCTATTACTCTTGGTTCATCTTTTGATTGGATTTGTCTTCTTGTTCACTGGAGATGTTAAGAAAATATTCATATGTGTTCTGAATTCTTGTGCATAAAGTGTTTGTTCCTTGTTCCCAATCATACATTTTGAGGTCCCTAGGATTCAACTTATGGATTTTGCCCAGGAGTGCAAAAGACTAAGTGTGGGGGAATTTGATAGAAAATTTTAAGGCACCTATTATGGTTGCATACTTGGCCTAATTGGTTTCTACATGTGTTTAATTTTGATGATTTAATTGAGTTTTTCATAATTGGGCTTCATTGGATTTAATTGTCAAAACTTGGTTAATCTCGGATTTTACACTCACTATGACCTTTCCATGTTGCACAGATCATTTTGGGCTCTATAAACATTGGATTTTTGTGATTTTGGTGTCTTCTGAAAGCTAAGACCGAGATCTACAATTTTGGGTTTCACAAGCTTCATCAAATTCGGCCCGATTCATGGCCTAATTGGGCTGCAAAGTTGCGGAGCTCGTGCTGACGCGGGTCCAAGACCTTTCCTCACATAATTGGGCATATCTCACTCATTTCTGGTCCAAATGAGTCATATAATATGTCTATGGAAAGCTTATCCAGAGAGGATTATCTTATCCAGATCAGATTTCGAAAATCTGGAATTATTTTGATAGATAACATCTGGATAAGATGTAATCCGAGGGGACACTTTTGATTGGAAGGAAATCCTTCTTTTCAGATTTTTCAAGCTTTATCTTATCTTTTCATTTTCTATTTAAGCCTAAGTTGTTCATTCAAAGAACACACATCAGAATCTCTCATCTCTCTCTACTTGTCTTCTTATTTTTCTTTTGTATCTAAGGTGTTCATACAGAAAGCTTTCAATGGAGATATCCATGGAAGGCTAAACTCTTTTCAATCCTTGACATCATAGATAATTGGTTTGAATTTGAGTTTCTGTTTTGTAATTTTCCATTTTCGTATGTATGCTTTCCTTTCTCAACTTCAATTTCAAATATGAATTCAGTTATTGAACATGATTATGTTTGAATTATATCTGATTAGATATAGGACCGAATTCGTTGTTGAAATCAAGTAAGGCTAGAACTGATTAGTTATCCAGGTTAATCCAAACTTGCATGTAATTCAACATTCATTTAAAATTACGATTGTGATTTGAAGGTTGTTGAATGATAACTATATGATCATATAGTAAATTTGGGTTAACAGAGTAGCATTGGATTTGGACTCTTTTAACCATGATGAATTCTGCCAATAATCGTGATGTCTGGGATTGATTCTTTGATCAATAGCATTTCATTCCTTTCTGTCATTTTTACATTCTGAAAATCACAAACCCCCCTTTGTTGTATTTAGCAATTTTGGTTTGATAACATAACCTGTGTATCCTTAGGAAGAATGACCTGAGTTACCTTATACTACAAATAAGGGGACTTAGACTATTTTGATAGAGACGCGCAGAGCTATCAATCGTCAAGGAACTGATCTGCACTTCAGAAAGCCCACTTCAGTTGAGATGGTGAACGTTATTGGAAAAGGAGAAATTTGAATTTTTGAGATTCAAATTTAAAGTAAAACCAGTTTGAAACTGGCTAATCATCTCTTCTACCAATTTGGTCAACAACCTCACTTCTAGAAGAAAGAGTTAAGGAACTATGTTTTAGAAAGTAAGAGGAGTTTCTAACAACATCAAACCTGAATCATACAACGGCTTCTAAAAAGTTCTGATAAACAAAAGGCTACTTTATAGATTTCTTTTTCAAGACACAAATGGATGATCAACATGTGTCACTTGGAGCTCTGATAAAGGGCAACGGTCACAATGGAAACCATCTATAATAGAGATGATGTGCTTCAACATTAATAAGACAAAGGTTGCACAAGAGAGAGAAACTCTCTGCAAATCTCTCTTCATGTCCAGCAAGGTTCATCATATCATCATGTAATCAGTTTCTTTGCTTGTAAAAATATTCTTTCCAAGTTCTTGAATAGTTATATGTTCTTCTTAGGAAGAGTTGTTGAAGAAGTCATTCAAGTTATACAGGATTATTCATGTATATTTTAAGAAAACTTGAGTGTAGGTTAGTTTGAGTGACAACCTAAACACAAACCTTTGTATCCTTACTGCCTCTGTTCATTCTTGGAGAGGATCTGGAAAGACTACTTTTAGCTTGGAGAGGTTGGTGAATAACTACTTTCAACGTGATAGTAAAAGTTATCTCCTGGTCATAGGGTAGCTTGGAGAGGTTATTGAATAACTACTCAACTTGTGACAGTGGGGTTGTCCATTAGTCATAAGTGAGACGTTGAAAAGGCTAATGTAAAGACTATCCATGTTCTTTCTTGGTTTAAGAAAGATGTTTTTAGTGGAACATCAACATGTGTTGAGCACTGGATGTAGGCAATTTTGGGAACAGATAAAATCTCCTGTCTAGTATTCTTCTTCTTCCTATCTCTTTACTTTATTTATTACAATTTTATATGCTCATAGATCCTTTTAGCGTTTCTGTTATATCTGAAGGCTTCAAAACTATTTGAAACAACTAATCCCAATTAGCTACACTTCAAGCTTAATACTTGATAGTTCTTTTGTTAAATGTTTCAAATGCAAAAAGAGGCAAAGTATGGTTCGACCCCTCTTCTTGTGCATTTTTTACCTGCAAGTGGTATTAGAGTCAGGCCTTTGAGGGGTTGAGCGGTTTAACTTGAAGGAGGAAGATCTAGAGAAAATAATCGATTATCAAGATTCTTTACCAACTGACCATTTTTTTTTGATGAAACTCTGTTTGGCCAGACAAAGTATATATCAAACTTTTGCACATGCTGCTTGAAGGTCTTACGAAAGTATTCTATGTTAGAAATGAATACTTTTCTTAGATCCCTTAATATCCATGAAATCAAGCTCTCTAGATTCATTATGTATGTTCTTTGTTGAAGTCAATGATCTAAGCAATATAAAGCTATATGCAATGGAATTGTTGAAACCTCAATCAAAGAGGATGAATCTGATGAAATATCTGAGATTAAAAATATATATAAGAGATCTCTATGTTCATGATTCTTTTGTCAAAAGCCTGAAAAGGCTAAGCCTAGAAAGGAAGAAACATCAATCTCAGGAAAGATAAAAGGGCAAAGAATGATTGAAAGAGAAACTTATTGAGATGAGAGTTTTTTTCTTTAACCTTTTTATCCAAAGCTCATGATCTCTTTGAAAATTTTTCTCTTTCAAGAAAAAGAGCTAGCTAGCCACCTAGAGCATCTATGAAGATAAAGAAAAGAATGGCTAAGTTGTGATGAGTTAGAAGATGTCACAAATCTATGATTCATGACTTGGGTATGACTCAACGAAGATTGCAAGGTAAAAGTATCTGAACTTAATCTATCAAGATTACTTAGTACTTGCAGTGTATCATGAGTTGCTAAAAATTTCTCAAGCCTATACCTCTATATATCAACCAAGAAATGAAAGCTCAGAGAGGCTTCATCGTTTCTAATATCTGACCAAGAACATATGTCAAATGTTTCAATAATCTTGTTAAAGGTCAGAAGCCATAGTTTAAAAAAAAAACACAAGTTTGAGATATGAATAAGAAATAGGAGAGAAAAAGTAATACAACTTCATCTAATATCTATAAACCTTGTTTCTTGAATTCTACCACAAGAAAGGACACCCACTTGACAAATGGTTCTTGAGAAAGAAATCCATTAGAAAGGTTAGGAAATCACTTCATCGATGACTAACCAAAAGGACCTAAGAAAGTCTAGGTACCAAAATCAAAATTGAAGGTGTGTAAAAAAAAAAAGGGATCACTGTTGGAATGCCAAATAACAACAACGAAGACTACTACATACACTTGTCCTGAATCAGGAAATGGATTAGAAGCTCAAAGCCTAAGGATCTTAAACGGTTAAGCTGGATGATGAATGAACTTAAGAAGGACTTTGCTGATAATATTGAAGAAATGGAAGACAAGCCTTGAGAAAATAAGTCTCAAGGAAGTTCTAGAAATCAAGCAGAATGTAAGCTAAATCTTAGAAAAAGGGTTCCAAACATCAACTCTTCAGAAAGCATGCTCAGAACTTAAAAGCAACCAAGAAAGTAACACTTCTAGACTCAAAGATAAGCAATCTAAAGATGAAGATAAACTGAGAAATTTTAATGCTATAGAAACTACAAGGAGTCTCCTTAAAGATAGTTTCTCAAGACAAAGTTCATGGAGACATTTCAAAGGGTATGAAAATCAATTATCTTAGAAATAATGTGTTTTCATTTCCACTGCTTAAAACTTAAATGTATTAATAAAGCTTTGAGAAATCAAAATTAGGTGGATGTTATGGTATAAAAGAGCGAAACAGGTTAAAGAAAAGCAAAGTTGGTTGGCTAGTTGAAAAATCATCATCAACACAAAGTTGTAGTAAGGCTAGAAGCCATCAGAACGTTACTTGCTTCTATTGTCTTCAAAGGGCTCATTTTGACCATATAGCTTCTTAAGCTTATATAAAAGTTTGAGTTCTTTCAAGCTTGAAGAATGGTTTTGGGAGAGATGTTCTTCATGAGATCAGGCAAAGAAGAAGAGAAACTGTGGATAATGATGTTACCTTGAAATCAGCATTAATCCTTGATCATGCAAAGCAAAATACAAATGGCTCTCTCTCCTGCTAAGAACAAATATATATATTCTGAAATTTGATTGCACCAATGCTGTTGGATAAGGAATCAAGCTAGAAGATTATCTTTTAAGAAAAAAGATGGGTTGATTAGAAGAAAAGATGAGGGTTTAGAAAATGAAGATTATATGGGGTCATAAGCTTCTATATATGAAGATGAGCTTATGTTGAGAATGTGATATGTCTCTGATGGTCAGAATGAATAGTAATGCTTAAAAGTAATTTTTTTAGAAAGTGATCTCAAGAGTCAGAAATCTATCTTTTTGAAAGAAATGAAAAAGGGATAATTCCCACTCTTTTCAATTTTCTCTCCATGTCGCTTCACCTTCATTCAAGCGTGTAATCCCTTAAATAACCCCCATTCCTCACACATCACCTTTTTACCTTCTTCAACCTCAAACACATTCCCTCAACCACTTCATCTTCACAATCTCTCTGTAACCACAACCTCCTTCTCTCAAACTCTCATCCCTACTCAATCGTAACCTAAAATCTTCACAAATCGTCTGAAGATTCAATCTTTGTGCCCTAACTTCACATACTCTACCTAAATGGCTGAAGGAAAAGAACTAAACCACTTTTCTACAAAAAGGGTAACATTCATTATGTTTAACGAAGCAAATATGCAGGAGAACTCCTTAGAATTTCTCCCAAAGAACTATAGCACTTGGGAAAAGGATAAATAACTCTCTGCTAAACCAAGTTCAATTCTTTGAGAAGTTTCACCTTTCAAGGGTAGGAGTACTTTTGGATATCTCTAACAAGTATTCCTTAGAAGGGTAACTGCCTTTTATGCCTTTCTTGAAAGAAACCAAAACATTGTCAAAGCCACCATCAGGACACTTGTATGGAGATTGAGTTATATGACCTATCTACAGTGATTCAGGGCTCTCTCCTGAAGTAAACTTGTTAGCTCACGAGGGATGGTTCAAATCCTGGGAGTAAGCGAAGAAGATGTTTCCAAGTGTCTTCCTCGATTCAACAAAATATTGCCCTGGACATTACAACATCTATGCTGTTCATAGGCAAGAAAGGTCTTTATCTTGTCCAATTTACCATCCTTCCCAAGCGAGGAAGCACTGATCTTCTGGGAATGGATTGTATGTACTTTTCTGTGTTTTATCTAAAAGAAAAGTAAATTCCTAGAATAATAATGGACTACATGCTTAAGAGAGAAACTAGAGTTCTCTATGGAATGTGTTGATAAGGATCTTTCAACATGTCATATATCCTTTATTTGAATAGTGGTTTGAATATCTTACCGGCATAGATTTCTTAATCAGCTCTCCTTTAGAACAATAAAGTCTCATTCCTTCCTGTGAAGACAAGCTCCAGAAAGACCAACTCTTTGATCAAGGATGCTAAAGAATTTCCTCCTGAGAAAAGAGAAAAAGAACTCCAGAAAAAGAAGGTGACAAAAAGGAAGATTGTTCTTCTTGAAAACAACTCTTAAAGTCTAGAAGTAGTAGATGATGTGTCTAAGAACCACTTCTAGAATGCCCTCTTAAGCCTAAGAGAAAGGGAAAAGGAAGGCTGTATAAGAAACGGGAACAAGCTGAAGTTTCACAGTCAACCAATCCTTGAAGCTAAGGCCGAGTTCTAGAAAATGAGCTGCCCAAGGAAGAGCTAACAAGATTTCGATTAGAAGAAAAGTCTCTGAAGCCAAAATTCAAAAGTCTATCCAAGAAAGTAAGCCAAGCGGCACTCATTCTGAAAAACATGAGTAATGCTGCACAAACTCGAGCAAGCTACAATCTCTAATCCTCTAAAGATAAAGAAAGAAGAAGAATTCTCAAAGAACAGAGAATTTTTCAAGAAAACGGAGTCTGAAGAAGCAAGATAACTCCAAGGAGGCAAGTGATTCATGGGTTTAGCAGAAGTAGAAGAAAATTGACTGTTCTTGAGCCCTTTGTTATCATTGAAGAATAATCAACAAAACCCATGACTCAATAATTTGGTTTGACCTCTACACCATCCAGCTGTTCCTAGAGAGGACAATGTCGTAGAATCCGGTCTCTCATTGAACAAGCAACTAGCCCCAAATGATAACATTATGGAGCCTAAAGTAAATTCTTTAGGTGACAATGACGACTTCATGACAATAAATGATTTGATGAAATCTATAATGATGTTGATTGCCTCTGAAACATAACATGAAGAATAAGGAGTGGATGAACTAAATTTCTTTATCAATGAACTCTTCTCCACTCTGAGCCAATATATGAAGAACCTTCTTTGGCGTCCATCATTGAAGAACCAACTAGAGGAAGCACATGGACTAGATTCAAGTGTAATCCTCTTGGTGCCTCAACCTCCTCCTTCCATCCGTATCACTAGATAGAAGATGAAGAGGATAGAGCATCAGATGTTAGTGCTTCTCTTGGTGAAGAAACTGCTACCTCTGCCTTGGATTAGATGCTTGAATCGTTGCTCCTCCTATCCTTGAACCTACCTCTCTCTCTCCGCCTCTAACATTGGCATACCATCTTCACCTCCTCCTCCTACACATCCTGAAACACAGGCTGAATCACCTAAGTCTTGGGAGACCATACCCCAGACATTCTTGAGCCTTCTCTGAGCTGCTCAATCATCAACACCCATTCACCTGCCTTCTTCTTCAACGAGCCTCAGCAAGCTCTAGATCAATCAAATCATCTTGCGCCATCTGAGAGATTGCTCTAGGACAGGATTGTCTTGAGGCAACCATCATAGAGCAAGGCGCCCAACTCGACAAAATGAAGAACTCAAGCTTCAGATTCTTCAGACAACCAAGAGATTTTACTAAGAGTTGAGACAAAAAGATGAAGATGGTGTCTTTGATTTCAAGCACACCTCCTTTTTGATGATGTCAAAAGGGGAAAAGAGATAAAGAAAATCAATCAAGTGCTGAAATTTAGGGGGAGCTATGCTTTGAAATGAAGGCTAAGCTATGGCAATAAGGGGGAGCCTATGCGAGAGGAACTTAGAGAAATTTTTTTGATCAGGCATGCATTTTATTTTGTTTTTTTTTCATGTTTTTGACATACTTTTTATTATGTTTTATACAATTATTTTTTATTTTGATAAAAAATCATGCTTATGCTATATTAGTTGAAACTACACATAATGTTCTAAATGTTGTTTCCTTTAAAGCTTTGATACATATCGATGCCTGCTTATGCCTAATCATATATCTTGCTGATAAATGTTTGCTTCTTATCTCCTATGCGTGTGGCCTTATTTCTTCATTCCTTAGCACGCTAAGATATTTAGCTCTTTTATACATGTGTGATTAGCAATGAGAAGTATCTTTTAAGAGCACAAAATCATTTTCTTGTTGCTCTAATCGTGTTTATCTTATGTGCTTCGATTTGTATGATGTGCTTAAATCTTTTCATGAAACACATTCTCTCGTCATACATATGAGAAGGTCTTAAAAGCTTTGCATAACTTGATCGAAATTTAGTTGTAAATAGTTTCTGACAAGATTTAGAAACTTGCTCCTATGTTTTGATACAACTAAGATCAGTTTGTAAGCTTCAGAACTCTCTCAAAGTGTGCTTGCTTATATAGCATGTAATGTGTTATATCTGTGATATATGTATCAGTGAATAAGTTCTTACAAAAAAAAAAAAACATGACCATATGTTTCAAGTTTTGCTTTAAAAAATGTTTCTTTCATACTTTGATACTTATGAGAAAAGTTTCATAGCTCATATTGAAAGCTCATTTATGCTTTGATTTGATAATATTTGGGATTAATCCCTAATGAGCTTCAAAAACCTTGCATAGCAATATGCTGATGAATATGGTTTAAGGTTTCTTTGAGTATCAGAAACTACATAAGCATCAGTATGCGTCTTCTTTTGATCATGCTGCTCTTTAAAATAATTGTCATATGTTTTGAGCATTGGTTTTCAAAAATGTCATTTGGACAAAGTTGTCCTGAATAAAGGTTCAATCAAGATAAAATATCACAAGTATTACTTGTTTTTTGTTCTTTTCAAGCACGCTTTCTTCAAAAAGGTTCTTTATATAACTGAAAATCAAGCTAGTTGTGTTAAAAGGACTTAAACGATAATATCCAATTTATTACCATTTTGATACATCTTAGAAAGTACTCTGAGTAAGTTCAGATTTTTTTATAAACAACCAAAACCAGCTTTGATTTAAAGTTACTTAAGGCTATAAAACTTTTTTGAATCTATCCATATCATACCTTAAGAAAAGAACTCCTGTATGTCACAAGCCTTAAATGTTCAGAAAGAATAGCTTTTATCATGACATTTTCAATTTTATTCTTTCAATATCTCTTCAAAAGATTTTCTTCAAATTGGTTTGTCATCATCAAAAAGGGTAGATTGTTAGCTTCAAAATCCTTCAGAAAGCTTTAATACAATATGTTTTGAGTGACAACAAAACCAATTTAAAGAAAATATTTTGAAGAACGACTAATGTCTACCTTGAGTTTCTTGACAAAGTACAGGTATTTTTGGTTTGCATAATCAGACTTAAAGTGAGAATAATTTCACTTTACATGTGTAAACATGATTTATCTCATATGAAAAGATTGAACCTAAAAGAAAGTGAACATTATATCGTGCAAAGTACGTATACATGCCTATGGATCAAAGGATATCATATCAAGAGCAAGAAACAAGGCACGAGTCTTCAGAAAGTACGCCAAACATCATAAAGTATGCTTAACACAAAGATATCAGAAAGCTTAAGAACGTGCTACACAATCTTTGATTATCATGATCGCAAATCTATCATCTTTTTTAAATATTGGATTAAAGACCAGAAGACCAAAGAATCATCAAGGAACTGATTCCACACTTCAAAAAGCTCACTTCATAGCATGAATGTTACTAAAATTAAGGAAATTTGAAATTTTGAAATTCAAATTTAAAGTCAAAACCAGTTTCAAATTGGCAAGTCATCTCTTCTGCCAACTTGGTTAACAACCTCACTTCTAGAAGAAAGAGTTAAAAAAACAATGTTCAGAAAGAAAGAGTAGTTTCTGAAGCAAAATCAGAACCTCAATCACACAACGACTTTTGCAAAAGTTCTGATAACCAGGTTACTCTTCTAGATTTCTTTTCCAAAACACAAATGGATGATCAACACGTGTCACTTGGAGCTTCTGAAGGGCAACGGTCACAATGGAAGACCATCTATAAATAGAGATGATGTGCTTCAACGTTAATAAGACAGAGGCTGCACAAGAGAAGAAACTTTGTGCAAATCTCTCTTCATGTCCAGGCAAGGTTCATCATATCATCATGTAATCAGTTTCCTTGCTTGTAAAAATCTTCTTTCCAAGTTCTTGAATAGTTATATGTTCTTCCTAGGAAGAGTTGTGGGAAAAAAGTCATTCAAGTTATCCCAGGATTATTCATGTATATTTTAAGGAAACTTGAGTGTAGGTTAGTTTGAGTGGCAACCCAAACACAAACCTTTGTATCCTTGATCCAGTGATCAGTGTAGATAGCTTGGAGAGGCTAATGTAAAACTACTTGCAATGTAACAGGAAGGTGTTCTTGCTTCGTTCAGCTTGGGAGGCTGGTTAATAACTACTTTCAACGTGATAGTAGAGGTTGTCTCCTGGTCACTAATTCAGCTTGGAGAGGCTGGGCAAGACTACTTGGTTCAACTTAGAGAGACTGGTGAATAATATTTTCACGTGACGGAGTAGTTGCCTTCTTGTCACAAGGTCAGGAGAGAGGCTGGGAAAAGATTACTCGTTAGCTTGGAGAAGTTGGTGAATAACTATTTTCAACGTGACAGTAGAGGTTATCTACTGGTTACCGGGTTTGTTGGAGAGGATAGTAAAGACTACTCAAAGTTAAGCTTGGAGAGGCTGGTGAATAACTACCCAACTTGTGATAGTGGGGGTTGTCCATTGGTTATAAGTGAGAGCTTGGTAAGGCTAATATAAATTCTATCCATATTCTTTCTTGTTTGAGAAAGATGTTTAGTGGAACCTCAACATGTGTTCAGGATTGGATTAGGCAGTTTGACCGAACCTATAAAATCTATTGTGTCATATCTTCTTCTTCTTGATCTTTTTACTTTATTTATTACGCTATTTTATCTGCTCATATATCCTTTTAGCGTTTTGTTATATTCTGAAGGCTTTAGAAATCTATTTTTGAAACAACTAATCTCAATTCCGCTGCACTTCAAGCTTAATGCTTGATAGTTCTTTTGTTAAATATTTCAGATGTGAAAAGAGACAATGCATGATTCAACCCCCTTTTCGTGCACTTTTATACCTACATTTTTTTATCAAAACAAATCAATAATTACTCATGAAAGAACTGGACCGGTCAAGTGGTGGAACTTGTCCAATTCGCACCAATCTAGCAATTTTTTTTTTATTTTGATAAGCTTTTTACTCTTATAACAATGATTTAAAAGACATGACCAAACTAGATTAATGTCCAATTCAATGTTGAACTAGTCGACAAGTAAGTTCGGTTAATTTTCTCTTCCTTGGTAACTGGAACCAATCAATAACAGCTTCATGTTGCCTTACATCGGAGACTAAGCAATCTCTATTCTAATATTTGGTTCTGACGAGTTATATTTTATAGTAAAAAAGATATTAAAATCTAAAGTAATAAACTCCTAATTTGACCCTTTACAAAAATAATGTTAAACAAATTAGTCCATCAAGAAAAGAAATTTCTTATTGACCTCTCATGATTAAAATAAGACAAATTAATCCTAATGATTTATAAAAATGGATTAAATTGGTTCTTGATAGAAATATAAATAAGACAAATAAGTTCATTAAAATATTGAGAAAGGAATAATTTGTCCCATAATTAGAATTGTGAGGGACCAAGAAAGGTTTTTCTTTTCTTAAGGGCTAATTTGTTTGACGTTATTTTTATGAAAAACCAATTTGAGATTTTCTTATTTATAAAAGGGAGGGGATTATGTATTTTATATATTTTTAAAATAAAAATACCTATTAAAAATATAATTATAAAATTTTTTATCCAATATAAACTATAACTATATATAACAAAAATAATAAAAATTTTGAATAATAATATTTATTCATTTATTTGTAATATGACATTTGTTACTTTTTACTATAATTTCATTTTTATTAGGCTTTTCCTCTTGATTTTTAAGTATTTGTCATGGTGGAAGGATAATATTAAATGATGTGATACAATATCTTATAGAATTAGAAAATAAATATTGTAAAATATTATGAATGAGTCTAAACGAGGGGGAAATTAAAAATAAATAAAAAAATTAGTGAAGGAATTTAATAATGTCAAATTAGGAAATGAATTAATTAAAAAATTGTGACATATATAAAAAAGATCATTTGATCTATATAATAATTGGACATAAAAAAGGTTAAAATAAAAAAGAATTGTAAAATATAGTAGAGTCTAAAATTAATATAAAAGGAGACCAAGGCGAAAATCCAATGCATGAATTTTTTTTACAATTTTAGTTAATAAAAAATTGACAATGTTAATAAATTATGCCAAAGAATAAAATATAGATTATTTTGTAAGTACAGCAATCTGCAAAATGATATGACAATACACACACAGTGTATATCTCACAGTACCTCAACAACTTTATTACCCCACATGTCAAATCCTTATTAAACCACATTAGATCTGTACGTTAGAATCCACTAAAAAAAATTATAAAGCAGTAATATTTTGAACTTCCAAATAAAAATCTGATGGAAGAATGTACCCGGAAAAAGAAAAATCAGTAGGAAGAAAATAGATTTTGCCAAAAGTAACTGAAGACGCACTTATAACATTTATTTTCCATTCGCAATTCTTGAAATATATTCAAACTTGAATATTAAAAATTATTACTTACCCTTGCAAGTTGCATCCACTATGTACATAATTTGCGGTCCTCGGCGTGCATGCTTGGACTAGATTTCACCAAGAGGTTACCACAAGTTGCACGTTTGTTACTTCGACTAGTTACATATATGGACTAGAAATAAAAGACAAACCTGACATGTAAGTTCAGGTTTTCATTTTTAGTTATTTAGCCACTGAAAAAAGTATTGTAATCTCCATTGGATCTGCGTTGTGGTACGTTGTAATCTTTCTTTACAATTCGTAAATGGGAGACAAAAGTCAAAACTAAGTTTTCATTTTCAACATACCAAATTTAATGTCAAAGGCGAGTGGTGCAGGAGTTGCAAAACTTTTTGGGCCATCTGCGTGATTTGAGTGACTTTTCTTCCATTCTGATGTTAGCTAAAACAAGTAGGTTCTCTATGATTTGAAACTTGTGATTAACTTGTGATTTTGGTAAACTGATAACATTAACATGAATATGTTGAAATGGGAAATTTAAGCCCTTCAATATTTATCATGGTTGGACTTTCGCACCATGTGGTGGTTAGTTGTTTACACAATAGTAACATGGTTGTTGAAGAATCACATCCTTTAAAAAAAAAAAACAAAAGAAAACCCACCACGTGCCAACGAAAAAACGGAAGCCTCATGTATTCTCCAAGTGAATTTGATATTAATAAGTAATAACGTGAGATTCAAAGTAGAAGTTGGATATATTCATAGCATCAAATCTCACCAGCACTTTGCCCTTGGAATGACATGTTGCAGCCCAAGAGTTCATATCTCAAGCACACAATTCTTCGGGGGAGGAGTGTTGGGTCTATTAACTTTGTGTTTGATGAACATGGTTAAGTCAAGTTTAAACACCGTTACTTTGATTTTGATGAATGGGGCGGAGTGTCTAAATTTTATAAGTTTGAAGTTAAGTGTTATATCAACAAACCTCCGGGTTTGTGCATGTTATTTACCCAAAAATTATTTACCACCTGAAATCATTAGACCTTGACTCGTTAATTGTTATTCATCATTTTTCTATCCACTTAGTTTTTTATTTGCACTTTTGTAGTGTTTTTTTTTTCCCGCTCTTTGTCTTGATTTAATTTCGTTTGTACCCATTCATCGATATTCAATTCATAACCACACATGAACTTTATCCTATATGCAGTTGCTTCCCATTCCATAAGACCATAACGCCTTCAAATGTCTGTTGGCGATGCACATTAACAGGAACATTTTCCATCATACTGTGGATACATTCATGAAGTCGTCAATTCGCACTTTCTTTATCAGTATCAACAGTTAATTGTTACCTCTACTAGGTCACTCGGCCATTGTGGAGTCAACAGTCACTTTCTGTCACCAACCAAAGATAACCCAGGTCTATGTTTTAGTTTCCAGTTTTCACACTATTGATTAGCTTTGTCTTGCACCCATACCGTCAGACGACAAAGCCTTCATGAAGTGAAATAGGTGAACCCCAAATTGGGGAAGCAAGGAAGAGGACAATACTTTTGTCTACAATTTTACTATTTTTCTCCTTTTTGCAATCTCTTGTTATGAAAAGCACCAGTAAAATAAAAGGATAAAAATGAAGGAGAAATGATAAATGACCACCACTATACTTACATCATATATTTACACTAAGTTAAAAGTTATAAATCAAGATGTAAAAAGTTATAAACTAATACGTAAAAAGTTTTTGCATACTAGTTTACAACATTTTATATTTTAATTTATAACTTTTTGCATATGGTTACAACTTTTTACACTGATTTATAATTTTTGACTTGTTGTAAGTATATAATGAAAGTGTGATAATGGTGTGTCGCTCCTCAAAATGAATAAGAAAATTTATACTCTTTTATTCTGCTCGTTTATATTACAAGCTCCTCTCAAATAGTAAAGTGGTTCATAATCAAATTAATCGTTACATACTTTTTTATTTTTTAATAATCACTCCTTTCCATCCTTTTTCAAACTCCCAATTACAATATGTTTATGAGTCATAATTTTGAATATGAGTGAATGATAGGGAAAGGAATAATTTATAATGTAAAATTTTAAAAGTTTATACTATAAATTTTTCTTTTATATTCCCTTAAATCTAAATTCACAAATATACTATGTATACCCTCACTGTCCAAATCAAAATTGAAAGGAAGTCCAAGTGGTGGTTGAACTCGTCCTTCGGTGGGAGAAAGGATGGGTAATTTCACTTGGATCAGGGACATGCGCATCTAGAAACTATTATTACACACACTTCATGTACATTTTTATTTTCTTTTTAAAGTTTAATTTTGATGAAAAATATTATAAAAGTGTTTTTCATCCAATTAAAATTTTTTATTTATTTAAATTTTTAAGTAATAGATGAAAAAAATCCATTATCATGGTCGATGTTACAAGATATAATTAAATAAATGTGTAAAATAATTTATGTTATCAGTATATAGAAATTAATTTATTTTATTTCCTATTTATTTCATAGTATACCTTTCTTTTGCTACAATTGTCATGTTAAAATTTTTTAATTCTTATTTTTCACTTTTTATTTATATATATATTTCTGTCACTTTTTCTTTTATAATTTTAATCTTTCATAATTTTAATTTTTTCTATATTATTTAAATAGTAGTTAGAGGATAACAAAATATGTGTTTAAATGGCTTAAACATATTTATAATTTTGATAAACATAGACCGTTTAGGTTTTGATTCATAAAAAAAAGATAGCTTTTGGTCCATTTTTTTTCCAGCATTTTATTTTTGGTTCTTCTTATTCTAAATTGTGATTCCTGTAAATATTTTAGAATATGTATTTAGTATTTAAAAATATTAAAAAAACATTTTAGGTTATTTTAAATATTTCAATAATCTTCTTTTGATTCATATAAATATTACTTTTTAACCATGTTAGGCTAACAACAAAGATAAAAATAAATAAATAAATAAATAAAGAGAAAAAAGTCAAAAGTCAAGAAAAATTTTAGAGGGACTAATAAAATATTTCTTTACATGACTTTTTAAATATAGAAGTGAAAATTAACTATATTTACTGATATGATAATATATAATCAGATGACTATATAAAATTATTTTACACCATTAGTCTAAATTATATATATATAAGGTAATATAATATTGTTATTAAGAGTAACATGTTTTCACTAAAAATATTTATCAAAAATATAATTAAAATTAATTTATCATATAATTTTTAATCTCCTAAAAACCAACTCGATATGCTAAGATAAATGTAATGACTTTTCTAATGTACATCACAGATAATTTAAACAAACTTTTATATATTATTACTAAAAGATATATAAAATTAAGTTACGGAATTATTAAATTTTAAATTTAGGTTTCTATTATACTTTCTCGGGTGTATATAAAAAAAATTTTAAATTTATATATTGTATTTTAAAAACTCTCTTTTAAAATATGTTTAGGGCAGAATTTTCTTAAAGTAAAATAAACTTATTAAAATATACGCTCCATTATTTTAAAAATAAAACAATAATATTGATAGCTAGATAAATAACAAAATTATTATGAATATAGCGTTTTGATACAGCCATAGTGTAAAATATGTATTAAATAAAATAATAATATTGATAGATATATAACAAAATTATTATGAATACACCCGTAGTGTAAAATATGCGTTAACATTTGATTAAATGTGTTTCATTTTTTTAGGGTGGTGTAAATGTGTTTCATTTTGATAATCACTTTGAATATAATAATACTATTTTAAATTTTTAATTGATGGTATAAAAAAATTGAGACTAAAAATACTTTTTTTTTCTTTTTTTATAAAACACTGATAATATCTTAAAACCACATGAGTGAGACATAAATGAGTCCTGTGGGACATGCCTGGACCATATCGTCCAAGAAGATCGTTGAATTTTTCATATAGTGGGAGGTAATAAATTCAGCTAGTGGGAGGAATAACTTCCCATCGCCGAAAGCATTTTATTGTGCAATCAATATGGATGTCTTTCCCTACCATACTGCTACCGTTTTTCTCTGGTTACTATGTACAATAATCATGTTAAACTCAGTCACTTGCAGCAAGAAGATTCACTGCAACGAGCAGGATATGAGCACACTGCTAAACTTTAAGCAAGGTGTTACAGATCCTTCGGGCGTACTCTCCTCATGGTTGTTGACTGAGAAAGATTGTTGTCAATGGGCAGGAGTACAATGTGACAACACCACAGGCAGAGTCACAGAGCTCGGTCTTCCTTGTCATACAGTTCCCCCTACTTATGGTGACAAAGATGACAAATCACACTGCCTAACAGGTGAACTCGATCTATCTTTGTTGGATCTTGAATTTTTAAACTACTTGGATTTGAGGAACAATGACTTCAAAACCATTCAATTTAATTATACTATGCGGAACCAAACAATATGCAATGACTTGTCAAGAAGTACACCTCCCCACCTGTGCAAGAACTCCTCCAACCTCCATCATCTTGATTTATCAAATAATTATGATCTTCTTGTTGACAATCTGCATTGGATTTCCCATCTTTCCTTCTTGCAATATCTTGACCTCGGTGGTATTGATCTTCACAAGGAAACCGATTGGCTTCGATTAGTGACCATGCTTCCTTCACTTTTGGAGTTGCACTTGGCGAGTTGTAAACTTCAAAACATCTATCCATCTCTTCAGTATGCTAATTTTACTTCACTTGATGTTTTAGATCTCCGTGACAATGATTTTATATCTGACTTGCCTAGTTGGATATTCAATCTTAGTTGCGGCATTTCAGTTATTGACCTATCCAATAATCACATACATGGCCAACTATCCCAAACATTGCTAAACCTTCAAAAAATTAAATCACTGATTTTGCTCGAAAATAATCTCGGACCCATTCCAGATTGGTTAGGCCAACTTAAACAGCTGCAAAAACTTGATCTTGGTGATAATTCATTTTACGGTCCGATTCCAGTAAGTTTGGGAAATCTGTCATCCTTGACTTCATTGAGTCTCGATTCAAATAATTTGGGTGGAAAACTTCCAGAAAGTCTAGGAAAACTCTTCAACTTGGAGATCTTGAGACTTGCCATAATTTCTTGACAGGGAATATCTCTGAAAGAAATTTTCAATTGCTTTCTAATTTAAAGTATTTAAGCTTGAGCTCAGCAGGCTTGATCTTTGATTTTGATCCCAAATGGGTCCCTCCTTTTCAAATTCAATATCTTGAGTTCGGATATGTTTTCCACAAATTTCCTTCATGGATATATACGCAAAGCTCTCTCAAAGCTCTAGTCATTTATCACTCAAGAGTTTCATTTGAGCCTGTTGACAAGTTGTGGAAGTTTGCTGCTCAACTTGAATTTTTCTCTTTAACAAACAACTCAATCAATGCAGACATGTCAAATGTGTTGCTGAACTCCAAAATTTTATGGCTGAATGGAAATAACTTGAGAGGTGGTGTACCTCAAGTATCACCAAATGTTATTGTTTTGGAATTACCTGGAAACTCTTTGTTGGATCCATTTCTCCTTTCTTATGTCACAAGATGAAAGAGAAAAGCAATTTAGAGTATATGGACATTTCTATTAATAATTTATCTGGAGAAATTCCAAATTGTTGGAGGGCTGGAAATCGTTGTTTTATGTTGACTTGATGGAGAATAATTTCACAGGAAAATTCCTCACTCGATGGGCTCTTTGTCTAATCTAGTTTATTGGATCTAAGCAAAAATAAACTATTTGGAGAAGTACCTCTCTCACTCAAAATTGCAAAATTTGTGGGTCCTTAACCTGGCGAAAAATATGTTTTCTGGAGCTATACCAATCCTGATGGGCCCAAAAATAAAAGCTCTCCAATTGAGATCCAATGAATTCAGTGGTAATATCCAAGTTGAAATATGCCAACTTCATTCTCTCAAGATATTAGATTTTGCAAATAATAGTTTGTCGGTATACCCAATTGTTTGCATAATATGACAAGCTTGATTTCTGAATATGCTTCAATTGATAAGTTCGCCATCGTGTTCCCACATTGAACCAAATAGTGACATTTAGCATACCTCTTACATTGTTTATAAAAGGATTGGAATTGCCATATTCAAATTCAATGTATGCTATAGACTTTTCAAGCAACACTGCGGAGGAGCAGTGCCATTAGAGCTATTTATGTTGACTATATTAAGTCTTTGAATATGTCCACAATCAGTTTGTGGAAATGATACCACAAGAGATTGGAAGCTTAAAACAATTGGAATCCCTTGATCTCTCATGCAATCAACTTTCAGGACAAATTCCTCAGTCCATGTTCTGGCATGTCTTTTCTTGGTGTCTTGAACCTTTCATTCAATAATTTCATGGGTGAAATCCCATCAGGGACCCAACTTCAAGGTTTCACAAACCTTAGCTATATGGGAAATCCTGAACTTTGCGGACCTCCACTCACAAAGAATTGCACACAAGGTGAAAAATCACACCATAAAATCCCAATGGTAGAAGATGAGGATGATGAAGAATGGAAGTAAATTCATGGTTCTATATGGGTTTGGGAATTGGATTTGCCAAGGATTTTGGGAGTATTCGGTGTCATTTACTTTAACAAGAGATGCAGGCTTGCATATTTCAGATTTCTTAGCCAACTGTATGACATGGTGCTTATGAAAATATGATGAATATCGCCTGCTAAAATCTCAAATCTTGCTTCTGTGGAAACTGGTAAGTAATGTAACAATTTTTCTTAAGCTTTTAGTTCAGTATTTATCGTTTATTTAAATAGTCATAATTGATTTTTTTTAAATAAAAACAAACTGACTAATATTATATTGCAATAATATACAAGATTGATTTTTAACTCGTGTTTTAATTGTGCTTTATCTATTTTTGTGACCTCGCTAGCAACCCTTGACTCATTTTGTAACATCAATTCAGCATGTTGGATACTTGGTCTAGTTATGTTAAGGAAAAAAAAATTATAAAGCAGTAATATTTTGAACTTCCAAATAAAAATCTGATGGAAGAATGTACCCGGCAAAAAAAAAAAAAAAATCAGTAGGAAGAAATAGATTCTGCCAAAAGTAACTGAAGAAGCACTTATAACATTTACTTTCCATTAGCAACTCTTGAAATATATTCAAACTTGAATATTAACAATCATTACTTACCCTTGCAAGTTGCATCCACTATGTACATAACTTGCAGGTCCTCGGTGTGCATGCTTGGACTAGATTTCACCAAGAGGTTACAACAAGTTGCATGTGTGTTAATTTGACTAGTTATATATATGGACTAGAAATAAAAGACAAACCTGACATGTAAGTTCAGGTTTTCAGTTTTTAGTTATTTAGCCATTGAAAAAAGTATTGTGACCTCTGTTGGATCTGTGTTGTGGTACGTTGTACTCTCTTCTTTTCACTAGGTTTGTAAAGTATATTTGAATATGCTTGTATGTCTAGATCTTATTTCAGAATACTTAAAAGAAGATATAAGCAGGAATACATTCTCTGTCAAGTATCTCCTTCTTTCTGGTTTTCCTCTTGTATTACATATTCTACTTCAACCTTCCTATACCATAAGGCATTCATTACAAGATTAAAATTATTATTCAATCAATTCCATCAAGGATATCTTCTTTTTCAAAGTTCCTGAAAGATGACTCTTATGCAAACTTAAAAAGGAAAAAGGGGTGAGATCTGGAGAAATCACAAGGTCACAAATTTAAAAAGCAAGAGAACGCGATGTAATCAAATACAATAAACCAAGCCATCTCCTATAGTTTGAAATACATGACAGTGTGTTTTTCTATGACATTAAGCTACAGGCTTAGAATGTAGACCGTTTGACTAAAAGAGGAAAGATATGGAGAGAGAAAAAAGTGTCACTAATGGCAAGGGATATATGAATAACAGATGGCACTATTATATTGCTCGTGCTTTTATGATGACTAAGCTCGTATATATGGGCAGGCAAGGTTGATTAGGGTTTAAAGAAAAATGGATTCTAATCAATCATTTTAAGTTTAGGTTGGTTTTGTTTGGATTAATCACTTTTTTCAATCAAATCCGACCTGAACCAAATCAATCGAGTTCGGTATTGGATTGAGAATTTTTTTTCCAAAAAAATTTAAAAAGAAAACTGAAAAAAATAAATCAGAAAACCTGTAAAAAAAATAAAAATAAAAATCACATCGTCCCTACGTGGTGGACCAAAATCACAGCCGTAGCCTTGATTATTTTTCACGAGGTTTTCTTTTGATTTGATCCCAGGAAAGGAAGGAAGGAACGCCTCCATTGTTGCTAATGCTCACAACACTCACGCTTGTTGCCACCACACACAAACCCTCGCTGTTTTCTTTTCAATGGCCTAACCCCACAAAATAAATCAACTAAACATCATTTTTGGGTCTCAAAAACAACTTCTTCATTTGAATGTTTGTAAATGCACAACACAAAAATATTTATGGAAGATATGACAAAAACATGTTTGTCGACAAATTGTGAACGATAATAGAAATATTAAAATTTTATTTACATAATAGTGATCATCAATAAAGAATTATTTACCTCCTGAAACCATCAGACCTTGACTCGTTAATTGCTATTCGACATTTTTTTATCCAGTTTGTTTTTTATTTGTACTTTTGTAGTGTTTTAAATCCGTACAACTTTCGTTTTTATCTTATATCTTATAAATAATTTGGAATTTTGTTTTGAATTTTTCGCTCTTTCTCTTGAATTAATTTCGTCTGTACTCGTTCATCGATATTCAATTCATAATCACACACGAACTTTATCCTACATGGAGTTGCTTCCCATTCCGTAAGACCATAACCCCTTCAAATGTCTGCTGGCGATGCACATTAACAGGAACATTTTCCATCATACCGTGGATACATTCATGACGGAGCTGAATCGTCAATTCGCACTTTCTTTATCAGTGTCAACAGTTAATTGTTACTACTACTAGGTCACTCGGCCATTGTGGAGTCAACAGTTACTTCCTGTCACCAACCAAAGATAACCCACGTCTATGTTTTAGTTTCCAGTTTTCACACTATTGATTACCTTTGTCACCGTCAGACGACAATTCGCACTTTCTTTCTCAGTATCTACAATTAATTGTCACTACTAAGTCACTTAGCCATTGCGAAGGCAACAGTCACGTTCTGTCACCAAAGATACCCCAGTTCTGGGTTTTAGTTTTCACCCTATTGATTAGCTTTGTATTGCACACAGACGACTTTGAAATTAAAAGATGCCCGTCCTGGCCTTCCAAATTAAATTGCCCATCGCGTTTTATTTGTGGATAGGAGAGGGGCGTATGTGATATGTATGCAAGTAGAATGATCAACGAAGCAAGTATATAAGTAGAAAGAATCATATTTACCGACACTTGTGTGATCTACGCGCAAGTCATGCAGCTAAGATATGACCTTTTGCCGTAGGTGATTTTTGACTGTAAAAATTGTGGATTTTGGAGCTTAAAAAGAGTTCCAATTGGTAGCCAAGAGGAAGGAAAAAGCCTATGAGAGAGTCTCCTTCACCTTCTTGATCTTCATCTAAAATTACTGCTATCTGCATCATTAAAAGGAAGTGGAGCCAAGAAAACCACCAATGGACTAACCTCTACATTCCAACCCAATAAAAAACTTTTAGTGCATGCCATGTGTCTATCCCAATGCAACTTATTTCTATTTTAAACTAACAATGACTTCAAAACATAATTGAAAATGATGATTCAAGCGTACCTGTGTTAAGAAAATAATTACTTGCCAATGAACATGTACTCATGGTACATGAAAGGGATAAATATGGGAGTCTGAATATACAATCCATATGGCTACGAGTGAAAGCCACGAATATTACTGCCACAACAAACACATTGAGCTGTTAAAAACCATAACTTTGTTTCCACTCAAATCTTGATTTAGCAAATTATAAGTCGTTGATGACAATATGGAGTAATAATCCTATTCGTTATAAGAGTTTCATCATATTTCATTGGAAATCAAGAACCTTAAATTTGGAGACTTAAGAAAGCGTTGTGAAATGGTGGGTTCAAAGGCGCAGATGGAGTAGTGCAAATAATTATGTGAACCGTAAAATAAATGATACCAGGAATTTTGTGGTTGCTTAACCTTGAAGGAAATGACAAATAAATATTTCACTATAGAAATATAATAGAGATACAAAAGGTGGACACACTCCACTTAATCCAAATCTCAAATATATCCAGAATACCTCACAGGATTTATCTCATGCATGTATATTCTCAATTCATAAAAAAGAATAATTTATTAGGAACAAGAATTCTACTCTATCACTAAAATGAGGAGAGAATTTGGAGTGTGTTTGGTTTGTGAAAGTATTTTTTTTTTCATTTTCTGTTTTCGTTTCCTGAAAATGATTTTCATTTTCAAATTTTTAGAGTTTAAGAAATGTGTTTGGTTTATAAAAGGATATTCTTTTTTCAAAAGTTGAAAACAATGAAAATTTGTGTGGTTTGTATGTTTTCAAAATGAAATTTTCAAAGCAATAAAACAATTTTTTTAAAACAATATTTATTATTAAACAATAGAAAGCACATAGATGATTTTTTGGTAGATAAGCATATAGATGATTTGGACATTGATTTATCTATAAAAAAATATTTTTTAAAATAATAAATAACTCTACAAACTTAGGTACTTCTGTTAAAATTGTTTCTATTTACTAATTTTGTTTGAAGTATAATAGGAAGTATAAATTCACATTTAAAGAAATAATAAAAGGACACAAATAACTTTATTAAGCTTTAATAGATAATAATAAACAATAAAAAATTGATATAAGCTTAATAAGCTTGTATTTTATTACGAATGTCGAACAATCACTGATCAATTTAGCTCCTGCAATGAAATGATGTTTGTTGTCAATGCCCCGTACCAAAATAATAATAATAATAATAATATAGTAGTAGTAGTAGTAGTAGTAGTTAACAGAATGAAAGAGACGCAATACAGGGTGTATGGGATTGATGTTACGGTTTTTCCATAAAATTGAAAAAGGTTCTCTCAATATATGTGAGTAAAGTGTGATTTGATGGTCAAATGCTTAGTTATGTGAACGAGACAGAGCAGAGCATTCTTTAACAAAAGAATAAAATATAGATCGGTTGTTCTTCTTATTGGTTCGAACCAAGTACAATGAAGTAAAACAAATGAAACTCTTCATATTTGTAATACCACCCGTTTTCAATTGAAAACGTTTTCACCATATTACAAAGGAAATTGTGGAAATGAGAATAGGGCATGTTTGGTTTGAAATATTTCCAAATTTTCATGTTTTTCTAGAAATATTTCCTAAAACATTTTCAAAATGAACATACCAAACATATTTTTACTTTTGCTTTAAGTGAAAATGAAAACAAGAAATAGCCAAACCAAACATTCTAGTTTTTCTCCATTGTTGAGCTGATTCCTCAAGTGTTGCAAATGAAGCTCTATCTATAGAGCTATGTGTGCCAAGATTTTCAACCTTCAGACAATGGTTGTCGGTGGTGCTCCTACGATGCTTGCAATTTTATCAAAGACAAACCAAAATTGCACCGTCAATCAATAATTGCGATCTTGACAAAGAGCATATGGCTTGCTGCATATATATGGACTTTTGTCCAAGTGCATCTTATCAAGGCTTGAAAACAAGCCACCAAGTTTGACAGAAAGAGAGATAAATGTTCACTGTTTTGTCAAATTACAATACTTAGCACTTATTTGTATTGCAGAATCACAGTCATCAAGGTTGAAGTCCATTTTGATTATAGATCCTCAGAGCATGACTCCTTATGTAATGAGATGTAGATTAACTACATATCCCCACTTTAGTAGTTGTGAATTAATAGGTGAAGATTTTCTTTTTGAACCAGTGAAAGCATTAAAGACAGAGTTTAGAAAGTCAAATAAAAAATCTCTAAAGTGATATGTATTGTTGATTTCTTGATGAAGTTAGATTCCATTTTCCATCATAGTGAAGAAAAAAAGGGAACCAAAGAAAATTGCATCTTGTATTTCTCTCGTCATCTTGAAAATATCTTCTTAAGCCAAAATTGTAAAAATCAATCATGTCTAATTGGTTCATTCATTGGTCAGTTTTTAAAATAAATCACATTCACAATCAATGAACTTTCCCATTTCCAATCAAATCAATCTTATAATTAAAGAGATGTAGAGTAGAGCAAGTCCAAGCTAAGTTGAAATGGCAATAGCTGCCAAAATTACCAAGCTATCTAGATGCTAATCAATTTCATCCCATTGCCTCACAATTAATACACTTCCGAGTCGTGGAATGAACTTCTTGCAAAATGCAAATTAAGGTTGCTAGTATAGAGTAGCACAATGGAAACTGGAACTTTATAGTTTCTAGGACCAGGCTTCCCTCAAGAAGTTGTCCTTAGAATAAAAAACCAAGAAAGTTCCTGCATACCAGATGATTTTAAGTTGAAAAAGAAACGTACCTCATCAAGTGGATGAGAACCTGGGTTGGCCTGTAAATCTTGTTGCAATTTCTACAGCATTAAGGCATTGTAAGGAGAAAGTACTAATAATTGCCCACACTAACTTCTGAAGAGATACATTTCAAACTTTAAATAGTAAAGATGACTTCTTTGTTCAAGCTGTATTCCACTAAATAATCACACTACATATATAAAACCTTGAAAGGGTGTTTGAAAAATCCTAAAATTCAATTCTATAGCTATGAAAAAATTGAATTGTTTTTCCTGATTTGGAAGTAACATAAATCAAGGAATTAAAATCTAATGAGAATTGAAATTTATCAAAATCATAGAATTGAATTTTGGGTCTATTTGATGTAAGAATTAAATTTCAATAAATAAAAATATAAAAATAACCTTAATTGAATATATAATATTTTATTCCTAATATATTAATAAAGGATAAAATAGTAAAAACAATGAAATTAATTCATTTTTAGACTCATTCTAAATCAAGGAATTGAATTTAATTCTTCAATTTACTGACTTATTCCAAACATAAGATAATTTAATTATTACGGAATTCAATTCTTAATGAAATTCTATTCAATTCCACATCATTAACAGTTTGAAAACTTTTAATGAGATGAAATTGAATTGAATTTCATTAGAAATTGAATTCTATCAGGAATTGAATTGAATTCTTATTTTTGGAATGAATTAGTAAATTAAATAATTGAATTCAATTCCTTGATTTGAATGAATCTAAAAATGAATTAATTTAATTATTTTTACTATTTTATCCTTCATTAATAGGTTATGAATAAAACATTATATTCAAGTAAGGTTATTTTGGTATTTTCATTTGTTGGATTTCAATTCTCATGGAATTCAATTCCTTCACTTAAGTTATTTCCAAAGTATGGAATTCAATTCAATTCCTTAATAGAATTGAATTCCAAAGATTTCCAAACGCCTTAAAGATTTCCAAACACCCTGTGAAGAATCTCCAATAATAATCATTTGTAACCTATGTGGAACCCATGTAACATGTCCAACATCAAAGCTAACGATTTTACCCCACTTCATCTTTCTAAAGTTTTCATTTTATATGTAGTTCCTTATCCTTCAGGAATTTTACGTTCCTTGTTTCTGTTAAAGTAATATGGTTCACAAGAAGACCTAATTATTTAGTAAGTAGGAAGTAGAACAAAAGCCAAGCTTACGATGATTGCGAATTTTATTTTTTTCAAATGAAGGGCAAGTTTTAGCTTTAGGAATGAAATTCGTCGATGAAAGTAAATATATAGACACAAATTTTAACACAATGCGCTCCAAAATGAAATGGGTTCCACTATATATGCAGCAAGGTGGTGATCTTAGAACCGAAAAGAGAGCATTACCAATCCATTGCTATTGGGAAGCGAAAGCCACTAGTCGAAGAGCTTCTCGACGATTCAAAATCAATGGACTACAACCACGCACTGCTACCATCACTGAGTGTTGTTGCCATTGTAATGAAGCACCTATGGTAGTTGGCGGCCGACGAGCTCTATGTGGCCCCAAATCACGAACGCCAAGAAGCTCTACAGAGCATCTCGAATGTGTGATCTCTTTTCATGCGCAAGTGCTACTTTGTTCAATTAGGGATTTAGGGGTGGAAAGTTCCTTTGGGTCGATTAGGGATTAGGGCTTTATAGAAAATAAGGAACTAAGAGGGGAAAAGAAGTGAAGTTTGTTAGAAATTACTCAACTTAGGAATATTTTGTTTTAGAGTAAGAAAAAGAAAACTTGGTTTGTTTATGGTTTCAGTACAGTTTGCAAAACCAAAATTTTGGTGGAAAAATGTTTAGGCAACGCTTTTATAGTGTGGGTAATCTTTTAAAGGCAATGCTTAAAAGCAGAGGCTACTCACAAATATATGCAGGCAATTCTTAAGTTTTAACGCAAGCTTTCAAAGCGTGCTTTATTCCGACTAAGCCCACATTTTCCAGGCGTTGCATTAAATACTATTGTATTAACCCAATCCAAACACTATCCTTGTAAAGTGTTGCAAAGGCAACTAAAAAGTGTTTCCCTAGACCAAAAATGTTGTAGTGCTAATACTAGAGAGAGATTTATTTTGGAGATTGAAGACAAAAAACTTGGAGGAGGATTGAAACACCATTTTGCTCATCTCTTCTTTTCTCTTTTTTTGTTCTTTAATGTTCATCATGTTTCTTAAACTAGTGGTTGGCTTATGTATTATTATGGATAGCTAAACTTGTAGCTAGGGGATCCTTTGGACTTCTCTATGGATCTTGGATGATTGTAGATTTACTTGTTTGAATATTAATGGTATTGGTTTTGGTTACCCATTTCTTATCATAATGTTCTTATATGTTTGACCATCATTTAAGTTGATTAGGGAGATTCCCTTGAGCTACATAGGAATAGGGATATTGGATACCTTGGTTATGGGCAATGCTTGTTCTTTTGTACTTAATTGGTTTAGGTATGAGGATTAATCAATGGAATGAAAACATACACATTGGCCTTGTATAGTACATGCTTAATGTTAGTTCTCTATGGTTTGATTTCACACTAATTCACAAGGACACGAGAGCATCTCCAATGGTGGGATCAATTTTGATCTCTTTCGGGCTTCACCATAGACGCATCATTGTGTCACAAAAGTAAATGAGGACCAAGAATGTCCCTCTTTTTCCAAATGAAGGGACCAACTTTGGTCCCCATTTAGATCCTATACATATTTTTAAACTAAAAAATTAATATCATTATGAAATACTTTATTTTAATATCTTATATTATGTAATTATATTTTTAATTTTGATAAAAAATAAAATTAATTTTTTAGGATATTTTTTATTTTAAATAAATTTTTAGCAAATTAAATTGAATTAATGTGTATACATTTTTTATCAAATAAAAGATTAATAGAATTTGTATGAGAAAAAATTGGAAAGTATTGGAAAAGAATGGTAAAAATAAAAGCAAAATTAGTTGATATTTGTGGAGTTAAAAAAATAACCAGCTTCTTCGAAAAATAACAATTAACATGTAATAATATATATCTTGTTTGTTTTTTATTAAAAAATATTGTTGTATTACACTTGTCACATTCATATTGGCCCAAACCAAGTCCTTCTTTAGAGGAATCCAAGCTCATGGGGACCTTAGCCAATCCCCCAACTTGGTCTCTCATCCTTCCTCCATTGGTGTGTGCCTCCTCTTTGCTATGCTTTGTTAGAAGAGGGCTTTGTCAGAAGAGAGGACGCTAAACTAGAGCATTGGAGATGCTCTCAGATGCGTGCCTCGTCCCGCTCCAACATCCCATGCACGTCCCTCATCCCTAAACTCAGAGAGGGGATGCACTCGAAGGGCATAAGAGGTGATCTTAGTGTATTAGGTAAAAGAGACATGATTAATTGACCTAGACATAGACTTTTAACTATAATTGGCATGTTAACAAAACCAACTTATTGATGTGTTTGTTTAAGTGGTTTGCATATCCAATTGAAGTAGAGAGTGAAAGAGATCTCCTAGGCCTTTTAATTGTGGTCGTTTCTCGTTTTTAGTTTGTGTTAGCTTTTTCTTAGTTAATTACTTATTTTCTCTTAATTCTAATTAAATCGATATTGCTTAAACCTTAACACAGTGCCTTAGTTGATCGTTAGCACACTTCTATCCAATCTTTATAGACACAATACTCTTTACTCATTCTCAGATTCTATTAGAATGGTAAAAATGAATAGATATCTTCTATTACAAGAGAGTTTTCTATATATATACAGGAGAGTGAGTGTGCCTAAATACCTATACAATCGGGTATAGCATATAAAAACAGATGGTAATTGTAACTAACTTAACAAGTTGGTAACTAACTAACTAATTTAGCTTGAGTTGATTTTCTATGTGATGGAATACAGGAATTCTTCATTAAGTGTGAGACTTCCCCTCAAGGTGGGAGGTAGATGTTTGACTCCAAGCTTGGTTATGGTAGACTGAAAACGGAGGTTGGATGGGCTTGGTTAGGACATCCGCAAGTTGATGTTTGCTTGGAACATGAAACAACTTCAGCCATCCTTGCTACATGCTTAATGCACAAAGTGAAGCTTCAAGTTTCAATGTGCTTAGTGCGTTCGTGGAAGGTAGGATTAGAAGCAATATATACAAGAAACATTATTGCAGAAAGTTTGACATGAGGTATGGAAACACCAAAATCCTTCAAGAGCTGAAGTAGCCAGTTAGTTCGTTGGTGATGCTTGCCATTGCACGATACAGCTTCCGCCGAGGAACGATTACACGGCCCTTGGACTTCCAAGATACATCACCAAGGAACACACAATATCCGATGGTGGACTTCCGTGAGTCTGGGCATCCGCCCCAGTTCAGCATCAACATAGGCAAAGAGAGACATGTGATTAGTAGTGGGGAAGAAAAGTCCTTGACCTGGTGTGTGTTTCAAGTAGCGAAGTAATTGGTGGAGAGCTGCAAGATGGGAGGTCTGGTTGAGCCACAAATCACTGAGTTTATTGACAGTGAAAGCTATGTCAGGACGTGAAAGGTTGAGGTAAGAGAGGCGTCCAATGAGGCGTCTGGATGCTGAAGGGTCAGATAGAAGTTCACCATCATCTTTGCTCAATTTTAGGTTGTGCTCCATAGGAGAGTGTGGTTGGCAGCTAAAAAGGTATCATCAAGTAATGATACGCATATTTGCGTTGGACAAGTAAATCCCAGGATGATCGAGCAATCTCAAGACCAAGAAAGTACTTCAAGTTGCCGAGGTCTTTGAGTTTGAAGAGGGTTGGAGAGGTTTTTGACTTTGGTAATGGCTTCAAGAGATGGACCTCGAAGATGATATCATCTACATAGACTAGCAGGATCACAAGTGTTGGCCCATGGCCATGAGAAAACAGGAGTAGTCACTCATGGATTGGGTGAACCCATGAGCTAACAGGGAAGAAAAGAATTTAGTGAACCATTGGCGAGAAGCTTGTTTCAATCCATAGATTGACTTGTGCAATCGACATACAAGCTTCTCCCTTGAATTGTTGTCTTGGGAGTGGATAAACCAAGTGGTTGCATGTAGACTTCTTCCATGAGGTCTCCATTCAAAAAAGCATTATTTACGTCGAGTTGAATAAGGTGCCAGTGATGTTGGCAACAGGTGACAGAACTGGATGGAAGTTAACTTGGCTCCCAGAGAGGTTTCCAAATAATCAACTCCCGCTTGTTGAGTAAAGCCTTGTGCAACTAGGCGTGCTTTATGCCTAGCAATGGAGCCATCAGCATTATGTTTTACTTTGTAAATCCGGCGAAGCCAATAGGTTGTTTCCCAGGAGGTAGGGACAATGGACCAGGTGTTATTAGTCTTCATGGCTTGCAATTCCTCATCCATGGCTTTGCGCCATTCACCATATTCACAGCTTGGTGAAAAATTCTGGTTCAGGAGTGGCTGTTACTTGGAGAACAAATTGATGGTAGGTTGGAGTAAGTTTGTGATATGAAATGGATTTGGAGATAGGGTATGTAACAGAGGTGGCTGAGTTGCATACATAATCACGAGATATGGGGGTTTGGAAGGCCGAGATGATTTTCTGGAAGGGGGGGGCGTATGTGGAGCTGAGGGGTGGGCGAGGTTGAGGATTTATAGGAGTTGGAATTGGGTGGTTTGAAAGAGGATTGGGTATGGTAATGTTATGAGTAGAGGAGTCCATGGGTTGTAGGAATGGTGAGGGATTGGTGGATGAAAAGGAAAAACAGTTTCATGGAATATGACATCCGTAGATATTTGGAAAGAATGAGTGACAAGGTTGTACAATTTATAGCCTTTGTAACCAGTAGGGTATCCAAGGAAAACACAAGGAAGAGCACGAGGAGTGAATTTATCTCTTTGTGAAGGTAAGGTGGAGTTGAAACACAAGCAACCAAACACCCTTAGGTCATTATATGAAGGAGGTTTGTGGTACAAAAGTTCATATGGTGTTTTGTGTTAAAGGATAAGGAAGGGGTTCTGTTAATGAGGAAGGCAACAGTGGCAACACATTCACCCCAAAATTTGAAGGGAACATTGGACTGAAATATAAAGCTTGTGCAACATTTAAGAGGTGTTGGTGCTTACGTTAACCATGGAGTTTTGTTGGGGCCATTCAACACAAGAAAATTGGTGTGTGATGCCTTTAGCTTTCAGGTCTTATTTCAATTCAGGAGCATTATCTGATCTGATGCATTTCACCATTAATCCAAACTGGGTGAAACCTAAAGCAACAAACTGTTGTAGAGCAAAGTTGCTTCAATTTATGAGTATCAGGTGAATCCATGTGTGTCGTGAGTGATCATCAACAATGGTTAGGAAGTACCTGTGTCCAGCATGGGGCTTATGGTATGGCCCCCAAACATCACAATGGATCAAATCAAATGGATTAGCAAACATGTTATTATATGATATAATAAGCGACGCGTTTAGCAAGGGGACATACAGAGCAAGGCAATTGAAAATTGGAAACTTTATTATCAAAGTGTAAAATAGGTTGTAAAACAAGTAACCTATGATCAGATAAATGGCCTAGTCTAGCATGCCAGAGGTTCAGGCATTTTATTAACAGAATAAGCCTGACTAACTACATTTGAAGTATTATTTGTGGTCATGATACAATGGGAACGGAAACCAGGATTGACATGTTGAGATAAAGAGTAGCTAAAAACGTAAAGGTCTTCACACAGGTTAGCCCCAATCATCCGCAAGGCAAGGGCATCCTGGATATAGAGGGAAAAAAGTGTAAACACTACATGCAAGGGAGTATGTTTAAGTAATGCATGATGGAAAGAAGGTTAAATTGAAAATTTGGCAAGTAAAGGACATTGTGGATAGTGAAAGAAGGTGTAAAAGTGATGGTGCCAATTGTGTGCACTGGATTTGTGTACGATTAGGTAAGGTAACATAAAGATTTGAAGCTTGTGGAAGTAGATGAGAATTGAGTAAGATCACAACATATATGCAGGTAGCACCAGAATCTATAATCCAATGTGAACTAGATAGTGAAGTGATGTTAGGAACTGAAAGTATTACACCTGCTTGCACTGGATTAAGTGAGACTGGTCCACGGGTCTTGGAGAGAGGCTTCAATTTGGCCATTTCAGCTGTGAACTGGCAAGGAGATGTTGAATCTTTTCAGCACAAGTAGACTAGGATGTGGGAGGTGGATTGAGGGTCCACTGACTTGATTTGCCACTTGAGAATGTTTGGCTGATTTTTTGTAGCCTGGGGGATAACCGTCCAGCTTAGCATTTGTCTATTGTGTGTCCAACAATGCCGCAATGAGTGCACATAGGACGTTCACGTTTGGTGCCTTTAGGCTTAGAGGTAACAGCTTTGGTAGCAAACACAGCCTTAAACTGATCCAACACTTGAGGTAGCTTGAGCTTGCATCAGATTTTTGACGCTCTCTTGAGTGATCAAGGAAAAAACCTTGTTGATAGGAGGAAGTGGATCCATCAAGAGGATTTGACCTCGAATGTGAGCAAAGGATTCATTCAATCCCATGAGGAATTGCATAACTTGTTCACAGTGTATGTGATCGAGTACAGGACGCAAGCCGCCAGAAGTTGCAAGTGAAAGTAGGATGGTATTCATTGAGTTCTTCCCAAAATGATTTCAGTTTGGTGAAGTATTCACTTACAGAAAGAGAACCTTGCCGCAGATTCGACTTCACGTTGAAGCTGGAAGAAGCACGACGCATTCTTCTGATGAAATCGATCTTTGAGATCGCTCCAAATGTCACTCGCATAGGAGTAGGAAATGATAGTTGGAGTAATTTCCTTAGATATGGCATTCAGAAGCCATGAAATGACAATGTTGTTGTTCCGAAGCCAGTGTTGATAGAAATTCTACCTTTGGATCTGAATTTGCAGTATCCATCAACAAAGCAAAACTTGTTCTTAACGCATAGCACAATTTTCATGGCGCGACTCCATGATCCATAATTGTCACCGATCAGTGGTTGTGAAACCAGAGTAGACAGGGACTATCAGAATGGTGAAGGAAAAAAGGACTAGCGACATTGTCAATGGCGTTGAATGCACCCATAGAAGCGAAGGTCACGATAGTGAGAAGATCGCGGAGGAAAAAAAATTCAGATCAAGGAACAAAGATCAAGATCTAGGAGAGAAGATCTATGAACTCTTTAGATCTAAGAAAAGAGAAAATTAGAGAAGAGGAAAGTTCAGAATTCTGAAAATGCTCAGATTGGAAAGGAAAGCGCGGAAAATGCGAGAAAAAGCAAGAAAGTGAGAGAGCGAAGAGAATATTACAACTGATACCATCTCAATTCTATCAGAATGGTAAAAATGAATACGATATCTTCTATTACAAGAGAGTTTTCTATATATATACAGGAGAGTGAGTGTACCTAAATACCTATACAATCGGGTATAGCATATAAACAGATGGTAATTGTAACTAACTTAACAAGTTGGTAACTAACTAACTAATTTAGCTGAAGTTGATATTCTATGTGATGGAATACAGGAATTCTTCATTAAGTGTGAGACTCATTACTATATCACTTAGGCAACATGTGCACTTATTGTTTTACACACTTTTGTAGGTGACCATCAAATACAAAGCCCCGCCTCTCTTTATAGTGCTTAATCACGACCAATCCTCATGTTACAAGAGTCTCATAAGTAAGTGACTTCCTTGTTATTACTTTGTTATTCTCCATCGCTTGAATTAATTGTTTCCATTCTTCACACCACTTGTGCTTCTTTCTTCTTTTCACAATTACTTCCTCAGTTCTTAAATAAATGTGTCTTTCACTTTTTGAGTTAATTCATAAAGCAAAAGTAAAATAAACATTTATTTAGAAACCGAAGGAGTACTATTCTTTTGGTCACATTTATAATTTTCCTCTGCAAATCGAAACATTAAATATTCCCCTAAAAGTACTTGCTATAGTAGGTTTTTGTTTTTCATTTTTTTAACTTTTGGAATTGTCAAAAGGACCATTTTGCCTTAATCTCTTATCCACTTTTTTTCCATCTCTTGTTTTTCTTCTGTCACTTATGATCAACAGCTCCTGAAATCGTTAACACAGTAGCCTAAAGCCAGCAAAACCCATTTTACATGCAATCTCCTTATTCTTATTTATGAGTAGTTAGTTCCAATTTTTTAAATATCATTCTAGTTAGGTGGTCTGGAAAAGAATACAAGACAAACTACATGCTCCGATGGGTCTTCGTCCTTTGCTCACTGGTGATAATGCTGGGATTCACTTTTATGGAGCTATAGTTTCTTATACTCTTCATTTGTTGTTTAAACTTCAGTCACACCAAGCAAAAGTACAAATTTTCTTTTATGATTAAGAAACATTTCGTTTATTTAAAATCTAATTTGCTTAAATAGCTAGAGATAGAAACAAAAAAATAAGATCCAAATAAAATTTAAGATCTAGTTCATAATTATTCAATAGGTGAGTAAACTTTTTCATGAACTGGTGGTGGGGATGGAGGCCAGTCTGTTGCCACCAATGGGGTTTCAACAATCACAGTGGAGGTGAAAGAGTAACTCAAACAGTAATGCTCCCCTGTGCAAATCGAAAGAAGTGACGGAGGCAGCTAGAGTAGGAGGAGATTCCAACTCCATTTTCACTTTTTGAGGACAAACTCAGCAACTAGGAGATGCGCCGTCCACCATTGGAGGCCATTGTAAAATGTAAATTATACGCATTTCGTATCTCAAGGGCTTCTTCATGAGTATTACAGTAATAAGAAGAGGGAGAAACAAGGGCTGAGTTTATCCATCTCAAGCGAGTCCTTACAGGAAATTTACTGTTGTTGCTTTCCTTTTTTCGTTTAAATATATAACTAAATAAACTGATTACTTGATGGAGTACAACTACTCCAACTACAGCTCTCTCTCTCTCTCTATATATGTAACTAACTGCAGCTTTTTTAACCGTTAAATGTATAGAAATTTCACATCAATGGCTATTTTTCAGAGAAGTATTCAATGTTCCTATTTTTAGAGGAATATTTTAAACGTGACTCATTCGTCTTGGTTGTTTCCTTGTTATTACTTTTCGCAATTGTTGTTTTGAAATTTGTGGCACCAAAAACTCTATAAATAGAGCTTTGTTGGAGCATTCCAATATTCCATTGGCAGCTCCATTTCCATCATTTAGAGAGCTATTTATTCCCTTAGTCTCTCTAGAAAACACTTTGAGTATTTTGGATGCATTTGAAATTTGGATTTTGAGTGGAGTGTGATAATTTTTATATTTTCTACACATTTCAATAGTTAAATATTTCCTTGCCCTTTTTCCCAATTTCTAGTAGAACCACCAATTTCTTTGTATCATTTGTCATTATGTTTGTGCTACTCTATCTGTGAACTTTTCTTTTCAATTCACAACAAATATGATTGCTTTCTAAATTGAATTCTGCATAAAACCCAATAACTTTGCCTTTTTCCCTCTTTATACTCGTGTTCAACCACGGAGGAAGCTATTAAAGTTGGTAGGATTTGAACCTGCGTGATAAATGCCCAGTGTAATTCTTTTCTTCTTCCTCTTTCTTTCTTGCTTATAGCTTTTACTTTTGGTTTGTCGGTACTGTGTGGGTTCATTAATTCACTGCTTCAGCGCCCAAAGATTCTCAGAAGGGTGATGAACTTCTGACACTAACTATGGATGAATTTCTGAAGGGTGTTGAAACAGGGAAGCCAGTCCCGATTACCAGCCAGGAGCTAAGGATTGCAACTCGTGGTTTTTCCAACTCGTTGGGATCAGGAGGTTTTGGAGCAGTTTATAAAGGAAGTTTAAGGGATGGAACCTTTGTTGCTGTGAAGGTTCTACTTGGGGCTTCTGACAGGATAATTGAGTAGCAGTTTAAGGCAGAAGTTAGTACAATTGGTAGAACTCATCATTTCAACCTTGTTCAGCTGCTTGGATTTTGCTTTGAAAGAGACATGAGAGCACTGGTTTATGAGTACATGGAAAATGGCTCACTTGACAAGTATTTGTTTCAAGAGGACAAGACACTAGGATTTGAGAAGCTTCAAGAGATTGCAGTTGGGACAGCCAAAGGCATTGCTTACTTGCATGAAGAGTGCCAACAAAGAATAATCCACTGTGACATCAAACCAGGAAATATTCTCCTGGACAGCAGCTTCAATCCCAAAGTAGCTGGTTTGGTTTGGCCAAGCTTTGCAACAGAGAAAATACTCATATAACCATGACTGGAGGTAGGGGACTCCCAGTTATGCCCGCAGAGCTTTGGATGCCATTTCCTGTAACTCACAAGTGTGATGTTTACAGCTTTGGCATGCTGTTATTTGAAATCATTGGTAGGAGAAGAAACCTTGACATTAGACTTCCTGAAAGCCAGGAATGGTTTCCAATCTGGGTTTGGAAAAAATTGATGCTGGAGAATGGAGGAGTTGATAACTAGAGTCTGTGGGATAGATGGGAAACATAAGGAGATTGCTGAAAGAATGGTTAAGTTAGCTCTTTGGTGTGTTCAGTATAGACCAGAATCAAGGCCCATAGGGGCTGTGGCCGGATTTTTTTTAATTCCCGGCAATTTTGGCATGGGAATGTAACATTCTCATGTTTGGTAGACAGACTAAAAAATTATTCTCTTACAAATTGATTCCATAATACATCTCATTTTCTATCCCATAGAAAACTATCATTGACAAAGTAAAATCCCTATACTACCCTCTCATAACATCACATATTCAACTATTTTCAAAGCTCTCTGACCCTACTTTGCGATAAGCTCTTCCCTTCCACCGCAAGGAGCTCGCCCGCCGCCAGGAGCTCGCGCCACCAGGCCGCCACGTGAAGACCTACTACCACCACCGTGAGATGGATCGAAGGTATGCTTCACTACCGTTCTCTCTCTCCCTCTTCTGATTAGGATTCCAATTGATTCTTCTTCTTCTTTTCATCATCTTGTTCTTCGTCTTCTATGCTTCGATTTCTTGTTGTTCGTGTTGGTTTTGGATGATTGCTTGAGGGTTCTATTTCTGGCCTTGGTGCATATGATGGATGGCTGGTGATCAGAGGGGGATTCAGTTTGTTAGTGTTTGGATCTGACCTTGGTTTTGGTTTTGGATGTGATTGGGATTGATTTTGATTATTTTTGTGTTTGGTTTGTGGAAAGATCCTTTAACTCGTGATTAAGGGGAAAAAAGGTTGTGATGCAGAGATTGTTTTTAACTATGGGGCATATGGCTTGCATGTGAACTATTTGTTTAAATTCCTAAATATGCCATTTATTAGCATCTATGGTTTTGGGGTCTATGGGTTCTCAATAATTGCCTTATCCCTGGGTTTTGTGCTATTGTTAAGAATCATAGTGTTAGTCACTACTTATGCTTTTTTGATTTGATTTTTACTCAATGGATTTTCCTGCTTCTGAATATTAACAGTTATTTTTGATTAATTGCCGTAATGAAAATCCTTTGTTCTATTTTGCAGAGAATAGAAGCTAGAACAGCCTTCAAGCTATCAAGCTTCCATGGTGAGCTCGGAGTTGTGTGAGTTCTTTTTATTTATTTGTTTTGTGTGTGTGTGTGTGTATATAAAATGCTGATTTCATTTGAGTAATCTATCTCTATAGATATAGATTATATATTACCACTATTTTATTTCTATTTTACTATGAGATTTGAACACTCGTGTTACTGGTATTTTTCCTTTGCCAGTCTAATTCTTGCCTAAATTTATGTAGGCAAACCAAGATCCATAATATTGGTGCAAGGCTTGTTGGTGTTGATAAATTTAGTAACAAGTATTATGAGAAACTTGAAGACACACAATTTGGTTATTGCCTGATGTCTCTGCCTTGATCTTTGTATCATTGTATGTCTGTGTGGTTTAGTCTAATAAATGACATGTGGCTGAAAGCAGCCTTGAGCCCAATTCTATCTAAGGACCATTACCTTGCACTTAGGTAGCAACCTTCAACACAAGCTTCTGGTTATTGCACATAATGATAAAGAAAAGGATATGGTGAAATGCTATGGCTTTTAAATCCTACCCCAATACAATTTCTGTAAAGAGGGGGAGTGCTACTAAAGGACAATATGTAGTATAACTTGGAGTTGCTACAATTCTTACAATTAAACAATCAATAGTGTGGAAGTAATTATTAAAGAAAAAGAGAGAGATAATAGTAGGAATGGTTGAGTTGAATCGGCAAAATCAAAATGTAGCTAGCTGAATTGCAAATGTGAAATAAATGGTTGAGTTTGTAGTATCATAATCTGAATTTTCAGCTGTGAAATCATTGGAAGTTGCAGTTTGGTGAGATTTGAAAAGTTCAAATGGAAGAGTAGTAGTTAGCAAATGGATGTTTTATGTTAGTTCATTTAAACAGAGAGGGGGAATTGGTGTTTTTACCGTTGCTTCTATATGTATACATTCAAAACTGTTTGGTCACTTACAATTTGAACAAAAGGGCATTGGGGTGTTTTTATGTTTATTTTCTGATATCTGCATGGAAAACGGAGAAAGAGATATAAAAGAAATTCTAAAATCCAATTATGATTGCCATTTACTAGTTCAAGAAATATCAAGTAATAATTCTCAGGAATCTTTTAATCTAGTCTAGTTTGTGTGGCTGCTCTTGGACTCAGCAACCTAGGAGAGGAGTAGTGAGTGCCTGTTGTTTGCTTGTAAAGTTATTGGTTCCTTTGTGTTTGTTCATGTTGCTTTTTTGTCTTGGTTCTTTGGTTTTTGTTGATTATTTTCATGCAATGAGAAGCAAATGATGTTGAACCTGGCCTAATAGACGAGTTGACTATCTGGGTTGATGGGTTGAATTTAATTTTTAATGGGGAATGAAGGTGTCATCAGAATTGAGCCTACTGTCGCATGTTGAGTAGAACACAAGTTTCAATAGTTTGTTAAGGCCAAATTTTGATGGGTTTTGAGGTCACTCTTGCTCTAAACCAAGAAACTAGGATTGTTGATGGTGGTTGGTTTAAATGGAGTTTGGAGTCTAACTACCTTTTTTTTTTGTTGAGTGAGAGATAAACCACATATCTAACCACGTGGTAAATTTTGATGAGCTTCATATATAATTAAGTTGGATTTTGAAGGAGGGTCAATGCTTGATGGTTATAATTGTTGGTCTATGTTCAGATATGATATTTTGGAGCTTTAGTTATTTAGAACCTAGAATAGTGGTATAAGAAGTTTGGGATGTTTTTCTTGTCCTCTTTTTAAAAGGATTTTCTTCATGGCTCTTACTTCTAAGCTTGAATTTTTTTTTCCTCTTAGGTGTTATATGTCTATTTGTGTAAATATCTTCGAGTGGGTAAAAATTAAACAAATGACTTTTTAGTTAAACACAAGTTCATGTTTAAGTGGTAGAAAAGAATTTAGTAGGATAAAAATGTAGAACAATTGAAAAATGCCACCCCTATTCCATGAAATAAGTTAAAAGTACTTTACACTAATCTTTTTCTTTGGTGATGACAGTTACACTAATCTAGAACAATAATAAATCAAAATCAAAATTTGTGTGTTCAGTCTTTTGCTGAAACTGCAACTTGTACATTCTTTCGAATAAAATTGTTTGATAGGTTGCATTCCACTAGAAAGTCATTGTTCTCTCAAAATACATTTGGTTCATGCAATGTATCATTGTTAGTCTAGTCTAGTTCTCTCAAAACTTAGAATAGGTTTCAGATGCTTCAAGTATATCAAATGATCAAAGCAATTCAAGATCTCAAAGATTCAATAATGAAGATCATGAATATAGTATGTACTTAATTTGATTAATTTTCATTAAGATTGATATTAATTTTGTTAAATACATATATATACACTAATATTAGTGCTTCATTGTAATTTGCAGGTGATAACTAGAAGCAAATGTGCTCATCTTTGTTAATTATTGATGATTCATGCCTATTATGTTTTAGAACTATTTTGTATGCACCATATTTTCTTTATGGAAGCATAACATATGTACTTCTTTAGCTTGATATGATTCCATTTTTTTGTAATATTGATACCTATTACTTTTTATTTTACTTTTAATACAATTGGAGCCTCTCTTTTTTATATGATTGTTATTCTTATATATATAAATTTAAATACATAAACTAAATTCCAAATTTTAATATTTTGTACCCACAAATTCTTATTTTAGAACAATTAGGGGACTTGAATTAAAACTTTTTTTTATAAATTGGTAGCTCTTATAGTGGGTTTGGCTTTAGTAGTAGATTTGATATATATATATATATATGGATTATGTGTTTGAATTGTTATTCATATATTTAGCATTGTTAAAAAATAGTTAATTTTTAGTTAAAATAGGTATTTTGAGTTAAAATTGTTAAGTTTTAATTTGAATAGTTAATTTTGTAGTTAAAATAGTTAAAATAGGTATTTTTTGAGTTAAAATTGTTAATTTTTGTGCTAAAACAGTTAATTTTTATTTAAATAGTAAATTTTTTAGTGCAAATTGTTAAGTTTTAATTTGAATAGTTAATTTTATAGTTAAAATTGTTGATTTTTAGTTAAAATGGGTTTTTTTAGTTAAAATTATTAATTTGTGTGTTAAAATAGTTAATTTTTTGTTTAAATAGTAAATTTTTGAGTTAGAATTATTAATTTATAATTAGAATAGTTAATTTTAGAGTTAAAATTGCTAATTTCAAGTTAAAATAGTTAAATTTTAATTGAAATTGTTAATTTTGGCACTAAAACAATGAGGGGGCATTTTGGGAAAAATATACAAGATTCCTTGGATTATAAATGACAACCAAACACATAAATATTAATTCTAGTATCTTTTTATATTCCTGAGTTTAGTCTTTTACCAAATGCTCTCAAAATGTCATTTTAATAACATTCTCAGACATAACATTCTTGGGAATGACATTTCTAGGAATCTAAAACTAAACCACGTGTCACACGCACCCATAATGAGTGTTGTGGTGAAAGTGTTGGAAGGTTCAAGAGAAATTTCACATCTTTTGAACCCATTTCAACACCTGATGGGTGGTAGTTCTGCTGATTCTGGCTCTTCTGTGGTAGTTGACTCTGGTACTGTACGTGCTACTCCTATTATGAGTAAGTATGAGATTGAATTAGCCTCAAGCATGGGGTGATGAAGGAGACATGCTACTTTATGAAAGCTTTCTATACCATAATTTAGCTGTAAATTATTTTCCTTGCTATGAAGTTGATTATATTGAATCTATTCTATTTATATGTCCTCTTATTATTATTATTATTACTGTTTTTTTGTAATAACAATCTCATTTTTTATACCTCTAAACTATTTGGAGTAAACAACTTAATTTCATAAGCCAATCAAAATAGTAAATATGGGCAAGAAGAACTATACCACACAGCTATACATAGGTTCCACCAATACAAATTGTTTGACTTCTACACTAATGTGCCCATTTCTTCCTTTCAGATTTTATCTCATACATCAAATTAAGTAATTGTTTTTTAAGGTATTTTGTTTATAGTCCTACCATAGTATGGGTTGACAAAAGATATTCAATCCACTTTAATTTATTAACTCCCATTCCTATAACACTTTATTACAACATCTGCTACATTAGCGGAGCAATGTAAACTTCACATAAAAGAACCACCTGAAAACTATATATCGACATTTTAACCCTATTTTTTAGGAAAAGGTATAAAAATAATCAGAAATAAACCTTTTCCCTTCTATTGCCATTTAAATATGATCATTAAAAAATGCAAAGCACCCGGCAGATAAGCAAACTGAGAACATGAATTTACAGAAAATTAAATCAACACGTCAAAAAATTTTAACATGGAAAACCTCTAAATTAAGAAAAAAAAAGGGTAAAATATGCTTACCATCCTTATGGTATCAAGAAATTAAATGACACTACACCTCATTTATTTGAAAAACATACATTCCACCTTAATTTTACCAAGATTATGTTTGGTGCATTCTCTTTTATAATTTTTTTTTTATAAATTATACACTAAATAATAAAAGCAATTATAAAATAAATAATAAATTTAATTTCTATACATTGATAGCATAAAATAAAATATTAGTAGATAAAATTTTAATGAATATGACACTTTCTTGAATTTTTATATTGGCTCAAGGTTGAAACTTTTTTACACTGTTATATTGCTTAGGCTTTTATGATGACTAAGCTCATATCTACGGGCAGGCTGAGTTGATTCAGGTTAAGAGAAAGAAATAAAAAAGAATTCCAATCAATCATTTTAAGTTTGGGTTGGTTTGGCTTGGTTTGGGTTGATCACTTTTTTCAATCAAATCCAAATTGAACCAAATCAATCAAGTTTAATTAATTGCGGTTCGGGTATTGGATTGAGATTTTTTCCCAAAGATAAATTAAAAAGAAAACTGGAAAAATGAAAAAATAATAATAAATCACGGCCGTGGCCTTGATTATCTTTTACGAGGTTTTCTTTTGATTTGATCCCAGGAAAGGAAGGAAGGAACACCTCCATTGCTGCTAATGCTCACAACATTCACGCTTGTTGCCACCACATTTCTTTTGAATGGCCTAACCCCACAAATAAATCAACTAAACATCATTTTTGGGTCTCAAAAACAACAACTTCATTTGAATGTTTGTAAATGCACGACACAGAAATATTTATGGAAGATATGACAAAAACATGTTTGTCGACAAATTGTGAACGAAGGAAGCCCATGAAGCATGAAGAGATGGAGGCAAGATCAAAGAAGAGATGATGCGAGTCTGAGGGCATCAGAGAAGAGGGTCTTGATCTTTCTTGAGGGTGTAAGTGTGTCTTTGATTTGAGTGTGTATGTGTGTGAGTATGTAGGGCAGTGGCAACGGTAGAAAATCGGGTTCAACGGGTTGGTTCAGTTCTAATTCTTGGACCAATGGGTTATCAGTTTAATTCCTGAACCAATGGGTCATCAGTTAATTTGGGTTTACCCGAACCAAACCCAACCAAACCAAACACCTCTGTTTGATTCAAATTGATTAGGTGGGATCAGTCCACTTACACTCATCTCACTAGGATGCTTGCAATTGCAACTCAACTTGAATGTCATCAAGTTCTTGTTGAACAAGGAGGCACTACTCTTTATAAATAATACCTTGTTTAACTCTAAAGTTACAAGACCACTTGTGCACTTTATCAAAGTGGTGCACACTAGAATACTTAGTAACTTGACTACCTCACTTTTATTTTCTCACTCATGCACACGAACACACTCTCATGAGCTACACTACCTCAAGCACACTGAAGCACTTACAATTACTTGCTTACTCAATGCACACATACTAAAAGTTTATTTATAGGGAGCAAATGGCAGTGCATCTGCTGCCAACATATTAACTAGAGAATTCCAACACCCTTTTGCTTTCTAGGTGGTTCTAAGACTTTTGCTATTAAAATATTGTTTGGAAAGTTTTGGGAACTTTCAGATCATCACAATTCAAGAAACCTCCATAATATTTGTGCCTCACTTCATGATTCTTCTAGAACTTGTGCTGAATTTTCATTTCTCCCCTTAGCACTAGTTCTCCTTTGCATTCCAAGTTGTTTGCGAAATTCTGAAAATTTGATGCTGCTCAATCCTTTTGTGAAGATGTCAGCAATTTGCTCCTCAATGTTAACGTGCTTTATTCGTATTTCTCCATTCAAAACCTTCTCTGTCAAAATGATAGTGTACTTTAACATGCTTTGTTCTCGCATGATGAAATGCTGAATTCTCGGCCAGTTGAATTGTTTATTTGTTATCGCAATATAGTGGAACCGCACCTTTAATTGATTGATGTAAATCCTTCATCAACTATGTTAACCACATGAATTCTTGTGCCGCCATCACCACTACTCTGATTCTACTTCTGTTGACAGTGAAATTGTCGGTTGCCTCTTACTAGACCATGCTATTGCTCTAGATCCAAGAGTGAATACATACCCAATAGTTGATCGACGAGTATTATGATCTCCGCATAATCAACATCATAATACCCAACCATTTCACATGCATCACCCATTTTGTAAAATATACCATAGTCAATTGTTCCTTTGACATACCTTAGGATCCTCCGAAACACTTCAAGATGCCTTCTCTTTGGATTTTGCATGTATCTACTCACCACTCCGATAGCGTATGAAATGTCTCGCCTTGTCAATGTTAGGTAGATAAGACTTCCCACCAGTGTCGATACATAGTTGCATCATCTAGATCTTTCCCTTCATGAGCACTGTCACAATCCACCTAGAGAACGTACCGAGTGAGAAACTTGGATCCCATGGAAGCCTCTGATAATGTGACTGTCTAATATGCATAATTAAATTGAATATATTCAAAATCTCTCAAGTTTTCATAAATCTGAAAATATTTCCAATCATAAATCCTGAACATAAAACTGCATAAAGTCCATAATCTGGGCCAAAGCCAAACATAATAAATAACTGAAATTCTGAAAATAGTGAAAAGGATATAATGCATGTCTGGATCCTGCCTACATAATTATTGGAGCACCACTAAATCACATAACCAAAAGTAAGCTCCACTCCAAAGCGAAGCTCACCAAGAAGCTGCAACACTGAGGAGGAGGATCCTATGGTGTAAGAAAGCTGGGAGCTATATCTCTAGGGGAGGAAAAAGATGGGTGAGTTCATCAAAACTTGAGTGAGAAAGCCTCCACTCACAACCCACATGGGACAACAATAAATATATAACATATACATGCAACTATGTAAAACATTTTATATATAATTACATCTAACTGTGGAAAACAATAATTTAACTAAATCCATGACAATAATTAGTAAAAAAATAAGAGATATTTTATACATAATTAACTAAGCTGATAGCTGAATATGAGCCAATGAGTAATCTGATAGGTACCTAACTAGGCCCCATAAATGGACACCACACTGGGTTCCTTACTGTGGGTGAGCTAGTCCTCAGCGGACCACTTGGTACCAAGGTTAACGATCAATCCTGTAGTAACTAACTCGCAAATCTTTCTCACTATTTATTGGCTAAAAACTAATAGCAATAAAATTCACTATTCATACAAAACTGGATTCATGAAATTTTCTAACTGATAAAATAAATCTAAATCATACATACAACAAGTATGGTCCCATGAGTTTTCTAAAATAATAATTTGTCATGATAACCACAAAACAATAATTTTTCTAAAATTATTATAATCCATAAGACATATTTCTTGGCATAAATCATTCTAAACTTTCATAAATAATTTATATAATATAGGAAAATAATAATAATGACCAAAAGTATGGTCATGAGCTTAAACCCACTCACCGTTGATAGTTGGAGTGTATTTCCACTAACTTAACTCTAGAGCTGGAATGACACTAGTAACTGCCAAACAATACAATAAAGATATAAACAATTTGACTTTATCACCCAATGAGTTTGGAATGATAGGAAGGAAAAATATTGTGTGAAAACTATACCTAAGTGTACCCAAACTTATAATTTAAATAAAAAGGGAGGAACTAACTAAATTCCATAGAGATCACTTCCTGAAAGATATTAATCGGAGAAAATTGAGAAACTATGTTTTTTTTCTAGGAAAAATTCCTTCGACGCTAGGGTTCTTAGAAAAATATTTGGAAATATTATAATGTGCCTAAAATATACTAGAAGTATAAAACGAAGAAAAAAAAATGAAATTGAAAAATGAACTAAAGTGGCAAAAGGCACTTCGTTCATATATATATATATATATATATATATATAGATTTATATAATAAAATAAATTAATATAAAGATAAAAAGAAACCCATATGCCGTTTTCAATTTATATATATAATCAAACGCATGCAACTTGCATATTTTGATTTTTCAAAGTTACTATGTATGCATAGTAACTTGTATAGTAACTCCACCGAAATCATGAGTTACTATGCATATATAGTAACTTGCATAGTAATTTCACATGTGAACTCCACCTAAAACACAGGAAGTTACTACATGTGCATAGTAACTTTACTTATATAGTTACTTTTGAAGTAGCAGTAATAATAATACCAATAATAATAAAACTAATGTAATAATGTCAACATGCTACACGTTTTCTCTTATAATATTATTAGAGCATTCCTACATACATCTTGTATTATAGTAAAATAATATTAAAATGTCTACCAATTAATAGTAATAGTAATAATAATTCTAATACTAATAAATTTTGTATTTGGGATATCACATACTACCTCCCTTAAAAGAGATTTGGTCCCCAAATCTAAAACAACGTACCCTGAGTTGGAAAAAGGTTGGGATATTTGATTTTCATGGCTTCTTCACTTCCCAAGTTGCTTTACCGCTAGAATGGTTTCTCCAGATAACTTTTACTGAGGCTACCTCTTTTGAACGAAGCTTCTTAATCTGCCTATCCACGATAACAATTGGTTCCTCTTCATAGGACAAACTCTCGTCAACTTGGACCGTTTGAGAGTGAGCACGTAAGACTGGTCAGGCATATATTTCCTAAGCATCCTGACATGAAACACTGGGTGTATGGCTCATAAACAGGAGGCAGTGCCAACCTATAGGCCACTGCTCTAACTCTTTCTAAGATCTCAAATGGGCCGAAAACGAGGGCTTAACTTTCCCGCTTCCGAACCTTACTACCCCTTTCATAGGGAATCCCTTCAAAACACGTGGTCCCAACCACAAACTCCAAGTCGCGCCTACGGTTCTCTGCATAAGACTTCTGCCAAGACTCCTGCTAAAAGACGCTCCCTAATTAACTGAACCTTCTCTAAGGTTTCTTGAACTAGGTCTGGGCCTAGGGACTTAGCTTCCCCAAGTTCAAACCACCCAGGAGACCTGCAATGCCTTCCATACAAGGCTTCGAATTGTGCCATCTAGATACTTGCCTGGTAACTGTTATTGTATGAGAACTCAATCAAGGGTAGGTGATCACAGCTTCCTCTGAAATCTAGCACACAGGCTCTGAGCATATCTTCTAAGGTTTGTATCGTCCTTTCCATTGGCCGTCGCTTGGGGATGGAAAGTGGTCAAATCCACACGTGTCCCAAGGGCTTCCTAGAATGTCCTCCAGAATCGCGAGGTGAACTGGGATCCTCTAGATATGATGGATAATGGGACACGTGAAGTTGACTATTTCATTTATGTACAACTGAGCATATTGTGTTGCACTAAAGGTAGTCTTTACTGGTAAAAAGTGTGCTGACTTGGTCATCCTCTACTATTACCCATATAGAGTCGAACCCTTGGTGGTTCAAGGTAACCCAACTACGAAGTCCATGGTTATCCTCTCCCACTTCCATTCTGGAATATCTATCCGTTGAAGTAACCCCTGGCCTCTGTGCTCAGCCCTTGACTGCTGGCACACCAAGCACCTAGCTACAAAGTCACCGATATCTCTTTTCATACCATCCCACCAGGAACAACCGTTTTAGATCCTAATACATCTTAGTTGATCTTGGGTGCACTGAGTATGCTGCACCATGGGCTTCGTCCATTACTTTTCTCCTCATTTCACCCATTGGGCATGCATAAACGGTTCCCAAAGTGCAACACACCCTTACTATCAACTGAGAACTCTGGGTCTCACCCTTACAAACATCCTCAACCAACTTAGCTAGTTTCGGATCTTCACCCTGTTGTGCCTTGATTTGTCCCACCAAGGTTGACTGAGCCTTGATGTGAGCTAGAAAGGCCCCTATATTACTAAGGCCAAATTGAACTCCCTTAGTTTCCAACTTATGCATATCTTCCACTACCCTCAGAGGCGCTATGTGGGCCAAACTCCGCAACTTCCTGCTAAAGCATCTGCCACTACATTCGCCTTCCCTGGGTGGTACGAGATCGTACAATCATAATCCTTTAACAACTCAAGCCATCTACGCTGTCTTAAGTTCAAATCTTTTTGTTGAAAAATGTACTTCAAGCTCTTGTGGTCTGTGAAAATCTCACAAGTCTCTTTGTACAAGTAGTGCCTCCAAATCTTCAAGGCAAAAACCACTGCCGCCATTTCCAAGTCATGCGTAGGGTAATTCTGCCATGCTTCTTGAGTTGCCATGAGGCGTATGCTACAACTTGACCATGCTGCATCAGACACAACCAAGTCCAACTCTAGAAGCATCACAGAATACCGAAAAGCCACCTGTCCCTGAAGGTAATACCAAAACTGGCGTCATGGTCAAGCATGTCTTGAGCCTCTGAAAACTCTTCACATTCTTCTGTCCACTGAAATTTGACATTCTTCTGTGAGCTTGGTCATGGGTGCGCAATCTTCGAAAAATCCTAAACGAACCGCTTGTAATATCCTGCTAAGCCCAAGAAACTATGGATTTCTGAAACTGTTGTAGGTCTAGGCCATTGCTGCACTCTTCCACCTTATTTGGATCTACTAGAATACCATCCTTCGACACTATGTGTCCAAGGAATGCCACTTGATCTAGCCAGAACTCACATTTGGAGAACTTGGCATACAACTTATTCTCCTTCAAAGTATGTAAAACTATTCTCAGATGTTGCTCATGTTCCTCCTTACTCCTGGAATACACTAAGATGTCATCAATGAAGACAATCACAAAGTGATCCAGAAGATTAAACACCCTATTCATCAAATCCAGAAGGCTGGGGCATTGGTCAACCCAAAGGACATCACTAAGAACTCATAATGTCCATAGCGAGTCCTGAAGGCCGTCTTAGATATATCTTCATCCTTAATCTTCAGCTGATGGTAACCAGATCGAAGATCGATCTTGGAAAAATAGGTTGCCCCTTGAAGCTGGTCAAAAAGATCATCAATACGGGCAAGGGGTATTGGTTCTTGATCGTCACCTTGTTTAGCTGCCTATAATCTAGACACATCCTCATCGAACCATCTTTCTTCTTAACGAACAATACTGGAGCACCCCATGGAGAGGTACTTGGTCGTATAAACCCCTTGTCCAACAACTCCTATAATTGTTCTTTCAATTCTCTTAACTCTCCGGAGGCATGCGATATGAGGGTATAGAGATGGGCCTAACTCCTGGCTCAAGCTCTATACTAAACTCTATCTCCTTCTCTGGTGGCATACCTGGCAAATCATCAGGAAACACGTCTGGGAACTCCTTAGCCATTGGAACCGTGCCCAAACTAGGTGTCTCTGCCTCTACATCCCTGACTCTAAAAACCCATAATTACCTCTATCCATCAATCGTAGTGCACTCATAGCTGATATCAAATTTGTCGGTGTTGAACACCTTGTACCCCGAAACACTTTTGGCTCATCACCTGGGACCTCAAATCTCACCACCTTACTATAACAATCTACCAAGGCATGGCATGGGGCTAACCAATCCATACCTAGAATAACGTCAAAGTCAGACATGTCCAACACTATCAAATTTGCTAGTGCTTCCATGTCACCAGCTTTGACTCCGCACGATTTATACACTATTTGAACAAGGATGGGCTCTCCCAAGGTACCCCAACTAAAAACGGCTTCTTAAGATCCTCAGGGATCTTCCAAACTAAGGCAAAGAATGGGGACACATAAGAATAATGGGACCCGAGTCAAACAACGTCATGGCATTGAAGGAACATACTATTGTTGTACCTGTTATCACTTCATTTGAAGCCTACGCATCCTGCGGGTCATAGCATATAAACGAGGTTGTCCCTCATTATCCTGGCCTCTTCCGCCTACTCCTCTACCGCCTAAACCTCTACCACCAAAGCCCCTTCCCCAGCTCCACGTCCTCCGAAGCGATGAAGCCACCTTAGGCTGTTGATTGGAGACATGGAGGGTTAGCTGACCCTTGACTTCGAGCTCCTTGAAACATCGGCACTCTACGCATATGGCCTGGCTGGCCACACCCGTAACATCCTGAGGAACCAACTAAACATTGACCCTGATGTCTCTTCCCACAAGTCAGGCATCCTGGATATGACTCCATGAACCCTGTCCACTATGCTGACTGCCCTTCTCTCAAGTCTGTGACACTGGGCGTGAAATGGGTTCTGAAGGTTGCCCTACCTGACTGACCCCTTTGCTGGCCCTGATGGTGACCCTTGCTCGAACCTACTCGCTCGAGAAAGAGGCATGAACCCTGGCCTTCTTGTTAGCCTTTGACATCGCCTTATGCTCTGCTAAACCACTCTCAAGACCAATCGTTGTGTCTACCACCTGAAGCATAATCCATGGTCCTGACGTGTGGCTGAAACTGAGGACATATCTCTGGGAGACCTTGAACAAAATGTCTCACCCTAGCTATCTCTGTTGGTATCATGTTGGAGGTCCTGTGCCAGACAAGTGAAACGCTCATCATACTCTAACTGTCATGCCTGAGTTACCAGAGCTTCAAAAACTCTTCGATCATCCTGTCTGCTCTCTGATATGAATCTCCGCATGAAGGCTTCCTTGAACTCCCCCAAGAGGGAGAACTAGCAATCTCATACCTCCGAAACTCCTGATACCATAACTCTGCTGGCCTCCAGCTGGAAGCCGCCAACTCCACCGCTCTTTTTGAAGAACAATGGATGACATCAACTATTTTCTCTACTTGCCTAAGGAATTCCTGGGTCCTCGTCGTTAACGCCCGTTGAAGGTGGGCGGGTCTATCCTCTGAAACGCTCCAAGGCTCAGTCGTCTGTATCTCTCTACTAGAGGTGGCTGTAGTTGCCTCTAGCTGCCTGGTCATTACATCTGTCAAGTTTGCTACCATTTGTTCAAAAGCTCTAAGGCGAGCACTGTCACTGGATGCGTCGCTTCTACGGCGACGGCGAAGACGTGAATGATGTATAGGTAGCATGGTTACACTGTGAAAGGAAGGACATATAACAAGACTATGAGTACCAAGAAAGACGAACTTTTACTGAACTTAGACATGATTGACTTTTTCCTAAAGGCCTCAAATAGCACTACATCAATGCAAATGGGCGCGCTTTCATTTTCATAGATGTCATGTTATTTGTGGACACTTGCTCCAATAATATGTAGGGAAACCTATTACTCTAATACCACTTTGTCACGACCCACCTAGAGAACGTGACCGGCATGAGGACTTGATCCCAGGAAGCCTAAACGTGACGTCTAATATGCATAATTAAATTGAATATATTCAAAATCTCTCAAGTTTTCATAAATCTGAAAATATTTCCAATCATAAATCCTGAACATAAAGCTGCATAAAGTCCATAATCTGGGCCAAAGCCAAACATAATAAATAACTGAAATTCTAAAAATAGTGAAAATGATATAATGCATGTTGGGATCTACACAATTATTGGAGCACTACTAAACTGACATAACCAAAAGTAAGCTTCATTCCAAAGCGAAGCTCACCAAAAGAAGCTGCACACTCCTGAGGAGGATCCTGGTGCAACAGAACTGGGCTGTATCTGTAGGGAGGAAAAAAGAGGGTGAGTTCATCAAAATTCAATGAGTGAGCCTCCACTCACAACCCACATGGGACAACAATAAATATACATAACATATACATGCAACTGATGTAAAACATTTTATATATAATTACATCTAACTGTACTGAAACAATATTTTAACTAAATCCATGACAATAATTAGTAAAGAAATAAGAGATATTTTATACATAATTAACTAAGCTAATAGCTGAATTGAGCAATGACTAATCTAATGGGTACCTAACTAGGTCCCATAAATGGACACCACACTGGGTTCCTCCTTGGGTGAGCTAGTCCTCTAGCGGACCACTTGGTACCAAGGTTAACGATCAATCCTGCTTCTAACTCGCTGATACTGTTTCTCACTATTTATTGGCTAAAAACTAATAGCAATAAAATTCACTATTCATACAAAATTGGGATTCATGAAATTTTCTAACTGATAAAATAAATCTAAATCATACATACAACAAGTATGGTCTCATGAGTTTTCTAAAATAATAATTTGTCATGATAACCACAAAACAATAATTTTTCTAAAATTATTATAATCCATAAGACATATTTCTTGGCATAAATCATTCTAAACTTTCATAAATAATTTATATAATATAGGAAAAATAATAATAATGACCAAAAGTATGGTCATGAGCTTAAACCCACTCACCATTGGTAGCCGGAGTGTACTTTCACTAACAACTTGACTTTAGAGCTGGAATGACACAGTAACTGCCAAACAATACAATAAAAATATAAACAATTTGATTTATCACCCAAATTGAGTTTGGAATGATAGAGAGGAAAAATATTGTGTGAAAACTATGCCTAACTATACCCAAACTTATAATTTAAATAAAAATGGGAGAAACTAACTAAATTCCATAGAAATCACTTACCGAAATATATTAATTGGAGAAAATTGTGAGAAACTATGTTTTTTCGCTCTAGGGAAAATTCCTTCGGCTAGGGTTCTTAGAAAAATATTTGGAAATATTATAATGTGCCTAAAATATACTAGGAGTATAAAACGAAGAAAAGAAAAAAATGAAATTGAAAAATGAACTAAAGTGGCAGAAGCACCTTCATTCATATATATATATATATATATATATATATATAATAATGAAACGCATGCAACTTGCGTACTTTGATTTTTCAAAGTTACTATATATGCATAGTAATTTATATAGTAACTTTACACGTGAACTCCACGTAAACATGGAAAGTTACTGTGCATGTGCATAATAACTTTACTTATATAGTTACTTTTGAAGTAGCAGTAATAATGATATCAATAATAATAAAACTAACGTAATAATAATGTCAACATGCTACACGTTTTTTGTTATAATATTATTAGAGTGTTCCTGCATACATCTTGTATTATAATAAAATAATATTAAAATGCCTACCAATTAATAGTAATAGTAATAATAATTCTAATACTAATAAATTTTGTATTTGGGATATCACGAGAAGTTTGGCATTCATCTCATCAGTGTTGATATTGGCCTACAATCAAGCATGCCAAACCTCTCTAAGAGATCCTTTACATACTTCTGCTAGCACAAGAATAATCTTTCTTTGGTGTGATCCATTTCAAGTCCAAGAAAATGCCTTAGTTCTCCAAGCTCTTTCATTTGGAAGCGGACGAATAGATTCTCCCTTGTTTGATGAATTTCTTTTATGTTGTCTCCTTAATGATCAAATCATCTACATATACCAACACAATTGCTAGTTTGCCTTCACGTGCCTTGACAAATAGACTTGAATAGATGGTGTCAGGTGATATCCACTATGAACTAGGAACTTTGCTATCTTCCCATACCATGCTCTAGGTGCTTGCTTTAGCCCGTACAGGACTTGTCGTAGCTTGCAAACATAATCTAGATGAACTTTGCTCTCAAATCTTCTTGGATGCTTCAAGTAAATTTCTCAATCAACTTCTCCATGCAGAAAAACATTCTTCACATCCATTTGCCAAAGCTTCCATGATTTGCAAGCTACCAATGCTATCAAAACACATGCAGGTAATAATATTTGCAGTTGTGCTGAATGTCTCATCATAATCCAACCCGTATTCCTGGGAGAAAGCCTCGTGCGACTAATCGAGCCTTGTACCTCTTTATTGAGCCATCTTGACGGTTTTAATCTTATAAACCCATTTACAAGAAATAGGCTTTACATCTCTTGGCCTCTGCACCAACTCCCATATTTGATTTTGTTCAAGTGCCAAGATTTTTTCTTCCATTGGCTTGACCCATTCTTCCTTCTATGAGGCATCTTCATAGGTTCCTGGTTCCTTTTCCTCCATGATCTCTCCAGCATTTGCATATTTTGGGATAGGCAACTTCCTTTGTCTAGTGGATCTCCCAAGTTGTGGTTGTTCTTCTACTTCTTTGTCTTCATGTTCTTTTGGCTCTTCTTGTTCCTTTTGGTGACTCCAATTTGACAAGGGCTTTTTATATGTCTCTTCATCATAGTTAGAATAGGAGACTTTTCTTCTATGCTATCCTTTTGTTCCCTCATGTTTCCTTCTATTATGCTTTCAATATCTTAGAGTCGGGTAGAGCTACTCATTGTGGTGATTCCACAAGCTCCTCGTCAATCTTGCCAAAATCAATTTCTTCCTCCTAGCAAATGTCTTCTTCAACTGCTAGTGAAGAGAAGCATCCTATTCTTCTTCATTGTTATTTTCTTTCTCCACTTGATGACTTGTTGGTGTTGGTCTCTGTCATCTTCTTCTTAAACCAACAATCTCATGCAAAGTGTCCCGCTTCCCACAATTGAAGGGCATTATCACGTTTCTTTGCCTTTTCAAGTCGCGAGCCCTCTTCTCGCTTCTTCCTCCACTTTTTATGCTTGTTATTTGAAATTTTATTAAAAAGCGACTTCTCTCTTCCCTTTCTTCTACCGTGAAGAGTGCTTCTTCACTATACCCCGGCCATTTGTTTAGCTAATGCCTCTTGATCAACCAATAAATTTTCAAATTGTAAAAGGGAAGGTTGGGTAGGCCAACCTTGAATTGCAGCAATAAAACCTCTATACTCTAGTCTAAGGCCATGAATAATAATTCTCTTCATGTGTTGATAAGATATTTCCTTAAGATCTAATTCAGAAATTTCTTGGGAGAGATTTTACCTTGGTGAAATATTGGTTGATCGTCAAGTTTCCATGTATTGTTGACAGGAGCTCATTCTCCAGGAGTTATAGCCTCATGTTTTTCTTCTTTGAAAATAGCATTGCAATGTGTCCAAAGCTTCCTTTGGCGTTGACGCCTTCCTTGTGTGCTCCAGCATATCATCCTCCACCGTGGTCTTGAGTGCAAATATCGCCTTCCCCACTTTAATTCTCCACTTTCACAATGCCTCAACTTCATTTGTAGAAGGTAGAAGGTGGTGTGGTCTCGCTACCACCAACAACCTCCCAAAGGTCTTGGCCTTAGAGACATGACTCCTACATGTTTGTCATGTATTATAATTCTGGGCATTGAGCTTCCTAATTCCAACAACCACTTGGATATCCACCATAGTGACTTGATGAAATTTTCTCACCACTGCTTTGGTCCCAGACCAATAGCATAACAGTCTCAGACTGCAATTTTGCAAGAGCTTCCCCAAAACTAATAATCATCCCACTTGAATTGGTCCCAGGGTCAAGCTCTAATGCCAAATTGTTGAACAAGGAGGCACTACTCTTTATAAATAATACCTTGTTTAACTCTAAAGTTACAAGACCACTTGTACACTTTATCAAAGTGGTGCACACTAGAATACTTAGTAACTTGACTACCTCACTTTTATTTTCTCACTTATGCACACGGACACACTCTCATGAGGTGCACTACCTCAAGCACATGAAGCACTCACAATTACTTGCTTACTCAATGCACACATGCTAAAAGTTATTTATAGGGGAAAATGGTGTGCATTTGCCCCAACATATTAACTAGATAATTCCAACATGTTTTGCTTTCTAGGTGGTTCTAGGACTTTTTCTATTAAAATATTGTTTGGAAAGTTTCTGCAACTTCCAAATCATTACAATTCAAGAAACCTCCATAATATTGGTGCCTCACTTCATGATTCTTCTAGAACTTGTGCTGAATTTTTAGTTCTCACCTGAATATGTTCTTGTAGCTAGCATACACCATTTTTTGTCTTACATTTGATGTATCTGGTGACTTGAATGTGAGAAACAAACAAGTTAAATGTATGAGAAGAATTGGTTATTCTCCTAACTAAGATGACTATGCCAGGAAAAGAAAAACTACAACCAACTCGCTCCTAACACGTGAACTTATATGCATTAGAAATTGATGAATCCCTATAGAGAAATTGTATGTTGCTCTTTTACTTAACATGACACACTATATGTTAATAATGAAAATTACACTATTGAAATATGTTAATGTGGCTTGACTTTGAAAGCCTTGGTTAGTATGCATGTAGACAAATGACCAAAGCAAGACACATTTGCTATCAGTGCTTTTACAGGTTACAATTTTCCTTTTACTTTTCGATAGAGGATGTTGGCAAGCATAATAATAATATATCATGTGCATGAGTTGTATGCAATTGTTAGCACATGTAGGAATAGCTCTATAAAAGGAGTTTCAGTTTAGTTCAACAAAGACAAGAGAATAATCTAACCTCTCCTCCTCGTTTCTAATTAGAGATTCATCTATCTCATTTGTATCCCTCTATTTTGTGAGTTGAAAGTATACACCAATGAGAAAAATACTGATAGGTATTTTGGGTGTATTGAGGATTTGGGTTGAGTGGAATGTATCCACCTTTTGTATCTCCATCATATTTCCATAGTGAAATATTTAGTTATTGCCTTTGCCGTAAACGTAGACTTTAAGCCGAACCATATAAATTCATGGTGTCATTTATTTTACACTTCCACAAATTTATTTTGTGCTACTTTGTTTCTACCTTTTGGGCCGTCATTTCACAACAAACTGGTATGAGAGCTCTTATTGAGTTCTGGGATAATTTATTGAAAAATATCTATTGCAAAATTTGATATTCAAGGTTTGATGAGCACATTAATTTTCGTATGATGGTTGTTCTTGTACAATAAGGTGTAAAAGTAGCACTTTCTGACAAGGAAAAGAGACCCGAGACAATGAAGGAATCTAAATGGGAAGATACTAATCAAAAAGTTCTCTTTGTTATTCATTATGCATTACAGACGATGTGCTAGGAGGTCATTTTAGAGAAAATAGCAAAATCATTGTGGACCAAGTTGGAGTTATTATATATGACTAAGATGGTGGCCAACCGTCTTGGTGTTTTGCAACGTCTGTATATGCTCCATGTGGCAGAAGGGACATCAATCCAATCTCACATAGCTGAGTTCACATCACATGTCACAGATTTAAAAAATATGGACGAGACATTTTCAAGTGAGCAACAGGCAATGATGTTGCTTTGTTCCTTACCTCCTTCTTACAAGCACTTTCGTGAAACGCTCATATATGGTTGTGAAAGCCTCAAAATTGATGAAGTTAAATCTGCACTTTAAGTCTTGACAAAATGGAGCACGATACTGCGGTCATGATGATCCCATCTGGCTTATTTGTAGAAGGAGGTCAAAGGAGATTGAATCGAGTAGTAGCAGAGGAAAGTCTTGATCTAAGTCTAGATATTGTAAAGGCAGGTGTAGATATTGCAAGAAGCAAGGGCATGGAAAAGAATGTCAGAGGCTCAAAGACAAAAAGAAAAAAGATTCAAGTGATGTAGCAAGTGTTGTTGAAAGTCCTGATAATGTTCTCACATCAACTAGTTCAATTGATGATACTTGGATGTTTGATTCTGGTTGCTCCTACCACATGTGTCGAAGGAGATTGGTTTACAACTTACCAGTCAATAGATGGTGGTGTTGTCCTTATGAGAAATGATATGCCTTGTAAGGTCATTGGCATTGGAATAGTCCAAATCAAAATACATGATGGAGTTATGAGAACGCTAATTAATGTTCGACATACCAGACTTGAAGAAAAATCTTATATCCTTGGGCATCTTCGATTTTCAAGGTTATAAGTATTCTCCTGAAGGTAGAGTTTTAAAAATCTCCAAAGGTGCTCTTATTGTGATTAAAGGCAAGTTGGTCATCAACGGCCTTTATTTACTTCAAAGAAGTATAGTTGTTGGTGCTTCCTCAGGATCATCTTCATCTGATTCCGATTCAGATACTACTCGTTTGTGGCATATGCGTCTAGGGCATATGAGTGAAACAAGAATGTCAATTTTAAGTAAGCGTGGTTTGCTTAGTGATCACAAAATTGCGAAGCTTGACTTTTGTGAGCACTGTGTGTGTATGGGAAGCAGACCAAAGTCAAGTTCAGGTATCCATAGGACTAAGGGCATAGTGGATACATCCACTCTGACTTATGAGGCCCTACACTTGTTCCGTCAAAAGGTGGTGCTAGATATTGACGTTCATTGATGATTTCTCAAGGAAGGTATGAGTTTATTTTTTGAAACACAAGAATGATGTGTTCCATACTTTCAAGAAATGGAAAATGCTTGTTGAGAACCAACTGGCAGAAGATCAAGCGTCTCCAAATAGATAATGGTTTGGAGTTTTGTAGAGGTCAGTTCAATGAGTTCTACGAAAATGAAGGCATAGTAAGACATCGTCCTGTGCAAAAGACTCTGAAACAAAATGGAGTAGTAGAATATATGAACAGAACTCTTTTGGAGAGGGGTCGCTATATGCTCTCTAATGCTGGTTTGTCTAAAGAATTTTGGGCTGAAGTTGTTAATATGGCTTGCTTTTTGGTAAATCAATCTCCGTCAACTGTGATCGATTTGAAGACTCCTATTGAGGTATGGTTCGGTGCTCCTGCTGATTATTCGAATTTGAGAATTTTCGGTTGTCTTGCATATGCTCATATTGATGATGGAAAGCTTGAGCGAAGGGCACTAAAATGCATATTTCTCATATATGAAACTAGGGTCAAAGGTTATAGATTGTGGTGCACTGAACCTAAGTCATCCAAATTCATAATCAGCAGAGATGTCAAGTTCAATGAATCACCTATGCTTAATCCGAAAAGGAGGTTGGCGATGTAGAAAAAGACCAAGATATTAGCAAGCAGGAGTTTGAAGCTAAACCACCAAAGCAAATGCAAGAAGATATTTCTAATCAACCCATTCAAGAAGAAGAACAAGATATTGTTGATGTCGTAGATGCACAACAACAATTGCAGCATTATAGCCTTACTAGAGACAGAGAAAATAGGCAAGTAAAGCCACCAGAGATATGGTCATGCAGACATAATCCCTTTTACATTATCAGTGGCAGAAGATATGGAGTTCAGAAGATCCTACCACATATCATGAGGCTATCTCAAGTGAAGAGTTTGCACAATGGATTGTTGCGATGAGTGAAGAGAGGAGTTCTTCATAAGAACCAGACTTGGGAGTTGGTGAAACCACCTAAAGGACATAAAATCATTGACTGGCTTGGTACAAAGCACGTTTAGTTGTAAAAGGTTTTAGCCAAAGGGAAGGAATATACTTCAATGAAGTATTCTCTCCTGTTATGAGACATAGCTCCATTCATGTGTTGCTCGCTATGGTTGCACTTTTGACTTAGAGCTTGAACGCTCGATGTCAAGACAGTTTTCTTCATGGTGAGCTTGAAGAACATATCTACATGCAGTAACCAGAGGTTTCATTGTTCAAGGCAAGGAGGACTATGTTTGTCTCTTAAAGAAGTCATTATATGGCTTTAAGCAATCTCCTTGTCGGTGATATAAGAGATTTGACACCTTCATGTTAGGTCGTGGTTACTCAAGAAGTGACTATGACTGCTGTGTTTACCAGGAAGCTCTCATAGTTCGTTTGTCTATTTGCTGCTCTATGTTGATGACATGCTCATTGCTGCTAAGAGTATGTCTGAGATCAAGAAGCTAAAGGAGCAACTCAGGAGTGAATTTGAAATGAAAGACTTGGGTACAGCTAAGAAGATTTTGGGCATGGAAATTCAGGGATTGACACGCTGGCAAATTATATTTGTCTCAAAAGAAGTATATTGAAAAAGTACTTGAGCGCTTTGGGATGCAAAATGCAAAGCCTGAGTACTCCGTTGGCATCCCATTTCAAATTAAGCTGAACATTCACCACAGTCCGCCAAAAAGGAAGAACAAATGTCACACGTTCCCTACACTAGTGTAGTTGGAAACATAATGTATGCAATAATATGCACTAGACCAGATATTACACATGCCGTTAGTGTTGTTAGGAGATATATGGGGCATCCTGGCAAGATGCAATGTCAAGCAATAAAATGAATACTTCAATATCTTCGAGGTACGATGTAACGCCCATGACGAGGCGAGTGATCGTCGCAAGAAGGCACGGACAAAGAGTAGCTCCTAGCAAGCTTCTATGCGGAGGTACATGAATGAACCGATTACACACCAGAATGAGAAGGATCCTAAAGACTGTGTAGTATGGGACTATAGTTGTGACTTATATGAATTAATTGGTGCTGCCTATACTAACAAGATGCATCTTCTTTTTGGTAACCTAACACTAAAGAACTCAATGGTTAAGCGTGCTTGATTTGAAGTAATTTTGGAATGGATGATCTCATGGGAAGTTTTCCAGGAAGCATGTAAGTGAGGACAAAGCACATTGAAAAGACATGTGTTGGTTTGTGGGGATAATCGTTAATTCATAAAGATTTGGGCCTTACATACAACAGATGTTGGCTTAGTATATGATAGGAGTTTTAACATTGGTGGTAGTGTTATTGTTTATGTTGACTCTGATTATGTTGGAGATATTGACAAAAAGAGATCTTGATAGGATATGTCTTCACACTTCTCAGGTAGTGCAATTAGTTGAAAAGTGACTCTACAATCTACTATTGCACTATTCACTATAGAAGCCGAATACATGGGCAACAGAAGCAATGAAAGAAGTCATTTGGATCAGAAGTTTGGTAAGTAATTTAGGCTTGGAACAAAATATTACAACAATTTATTGTGATAGCCAAAGTGTCATACATTTGACCAAAAATCAAATGTATCATGAGAGAACCAACCATATTGATATCATATATCATTTCATCCAAGAGATTATTTCTTAAGGTACCATTGCAATGAAGAAAATTGATACTTCAGATAATCTAGCATATATGTTGACAAAGTCAATCACGATAGCTAAGTTCAAGCATTGCTTGGACTTAGTTGGCATTCACAATATGTGAATTTGCCCTTATGGGCATTTTGGAAAAGGCGACTTCAAAAACTTGAAAATGAATGAAAAATCAAGCCAAGGTGAATATTTATGAAACGTGGCTTGACTTTTGAAAGCCTAGGTTGGTATGCATGTGGACAAATGACCAAAGTAAGACACATTTGCTTTCGGTGCTTTTACATGTTGCATTTTGTCTTTTGCTTTATGGTAGAGGATGTTTGATGGCTCCTAAGAGGAGAGTGATACCAACAAGTATACTAAGTCATCAAGTAATAGAGTAAATGATAAGGTTGTCATACCCACAAGAATAATTCAAGTCCTGATTTTAGTTAATTAGATGAGAAGTTGAACAAATGAAAGGAGATGATATGGAAAGAAATTTAAAGGCTAAAGTGCTAAAACAATGTAAAAACGATATAAGAATTTATGAAGTTAAATGCTAGGGTGATTTACTTTAACTATGTATGAACAAATACAACATGAACATCAATATGCCTTGTCCAAATTCAAGTAAGTGATGATAGGATCATCATGTCATTAAAAGTCTTTCTCAAAATCATCTAATGTCACTCAAATAGAGTTAAGCACCTAATCTCTTATACTTAAGTCTACAAATAGTTCTTGTGAATATCCAAATTTATCCGACCCATAAAAAGAAAACCCAAAAATTTGTACATTTCATAATTTAAATGAATTTCTTTTATAGTCTTTTTATTTAGTTTCTTAAACAATTTTTTTTAGCCCAACAAAAACAAAAAATGTTTAGTCCATTTTAATTCCTTCTCCCATATCCATCTAAAAGAAAAAAATTTTCCAACCCATTGCATTTTGTATTACAAAAAAAAAAAATAATAACAATAAAAAATAAAATAAAATAAAAAGATAGAGGAGTCACGGACTCCTATCCATTCCCTGCCAAAATAAAATATGGACTCGTGTAGCTATGGATGAGGGAAATGTTAGTAAGTGGTGGACGCCATGATGGTGTTCCTCTCCCTACATGCACAATGGCAAATTTTCTTTCTGGTAAGTTGGATAAGTCTCACATGCTTAAAATGAGAATGGTAACGGTGAATGATGGTCAGGAGAGCTACATATATAAATCCATCATTGACAATCTGAAGAGGGTGGGGAATTTTTCTTACAAAAAAAAAATCATCATCATCAATGGTACCAAAAAAGTTTAAGCACATCAGTAGGAAGATTTTCAAACACATACAAAGAATTTCAGACAATACAACCCAGCAACAGAGGTATATCTTTTGAAATAAAATAAATATATATATATATATATATAGTGAACGCCCCCATTTTGGACCCTCCTCTTCCTCCTTCTCATCTCATCCCTCTTCCCTTCCCTACTTCTTCCTGCCAAACAAATATGAGCGCTCAAGCCGCACCACTCGTTACCTTGCCTCACTCTTGCCTTCCTTCCATCATCTCTCATCATTTCATACCACTATCATCACAAACCTAAAGGAATACTATCAGGCATCGGCACACTTCTTACCACCATCATCCATAAATCAACCAAAACAAACTAAACTTCAAAGAATTTTTTTTTCAAACAAAAGGAAGCGAAACTTGAAAAGGAAGGGCGCCACCAACCGCGTTCCTAAACGCAAACCTCGAACCGCCCAAGCTCGCGAGATCGGCCAGCCCCACCCCCTCGCGGCGACACCACATGCCGCGGTAGACCGAACCGGGTGGGTGTTGGGCGACCTTGAGCCTCCAGCTCGCGGACCCTCCATCTCTCCCAAGTCTCGGCCCAGGCCTGACCCTCCAGCCATGGATCTGGCCTTCGGGCGTCGCGGATCGCGGCCCAATTTTTTCTTCTTCCCTCTTCCTTGCATCGCGGAGGCCACACCCTGTACCGTCGCGTCGACCACTGCGAACCCCTGAGATGAAACTCCACCGGAACGCCGCCTCCGCGAACGCATCGTTCTCCCCCACGCGCGGCGCCCTTTAGAGGCGATGAGCCCGCGTCATCGACGGGCGGTAACTTCTTCCCTCGCGCGCGTCCTCTTCCCCCAGCCTCACGCGGCCTCACTCTCACTTTCGCCTCGTCTCTCTCTCCTCCGCCTCTCTTTCTCTTCCTCTTCAGTATGAATATGTGTACATGTGTGGGAGGGGGTAAGATGTGTTTATGATTTTGTGTGTGTGTATGTGTACTCGTGTGGGTGAGAGTAGGAAAAGGGGTAGATTTGGGTTAGTGAAATTAAGTTAGGTAAAATTAGGGTTAGAATAATAGCAAATTTTAGTTTTATTTTATTTATATTTTTAAAGTAGTGTTATTTTATTTTTGATTTTGATGGATTGGATTTTGGGTTCCTTCGTTTGGATTCGGGTTTATTTGTTCGGTTAGTATTTATTTTATTTTTAGCTTTTAGACTTGTTTGGGTTTGGGTTAACTTGGATCTAAAATATCTAAAATAAAAACTATTTTATACAATGTGGGTTTAAATAAATACTAGAGTATCATTCTTTACTAAAAAGGATTTGAGTCAATTAATCTATAAATTGTGTTTTTTTAATAAAATTAATTGAGCCATGACGGTTTGTTAATTCTATATTTGGAATATTTTAGTGTAACTTGATATTCAAAATTCCTTTTCAAAATTAAAATAATAAAAAAATACAAATATTTTTAAGAACTATGTGACTTTGAGTTCCTATTGCATCAAGGGATATGTAGGAGCAAATATCCCTCAAGTCAAAATTAAATTTTTCATAATTATTCGTCATACTTGTAAATATATTTCTAATTTTTTTATTTTAAATTAGCCACTTATTTGTCAAATATTTTATTTCAAATAAAATGTTAATTTAGCCGTGACGGCTTGTTAACTTGATATTTTGGACACCTAAGTTGTGACAACTTGGTGTTCCAAAATTTCTTCTCTTTTAGAAAGATTTTTTTAAAGGTCCTTGTAAATAAAAATGATAAAATAAATATTTTGAAAGGTTATTAATAATTTGCACCATATCAATTAAAGGTAGGTCTAAAGATGTACTAAAGGTCCTGTAGGATTAAGTTCTTACCTTCCTATGCATAACAGAACTTCAAACTCATAATTGGTTTCAAAGGTCATTTCTTTAAAATAAATGGGTTTTCCATCTATTTAAATAAACTTGATGGCGACTCCAATTTTTAATCACTATTTCTCGCGTCCGTTCGAATCCATTGCGACGTTCTCAAACCCTTAAATACCACATGAATCATGTTTGCCTATGTCTAGGTGTCATTCAACTCATGACATTGCATTCATAGGCATGGCTATTACTCCTTTTTCAAATTTGTAATAACCCCTATAATCCTAAATTGGTGATCAAACAATTCAAGATAAATAAACTCAAATACATTGCTCACTATCAAATGAGAACAAGACATAAATTCATTCACATTAGCATAATGTCAAACACATAGCCTCCATAAATCACCTTTGGCAAAGGGTTTAGTTACAAGTCATGGAAAATGAAATAATAACAACATAGATGAAAGAAAGATGAGAATAATCCATAAACAAAGAAAAATACACAAGAAGTTGAAGACAAAACCAAGAAGAGTCTCCTCTTCAAGTTCTTGAAGCTCCAATCCCTTTGTGCTCTCCAAGCTCTAGCCTCCTCTCTTCCCAATTGGTATTCTCATACCCCTCCAACATGTTTGCTTAGGTTTTTGTGCCAATCATGGGCTGCAAGAGTCAAGAGGCCTAGTCCGCATGTCAAATTCGTGCACCCACACTATAGCACGGGTATGGCCACGCTGGAGCGTAGCTTAAGTGAAAAAATCAAAACTATGATAGCAACTCATGCTCTACGTGGGTTGCCATGCTATAGCGTGGCTTCAGTTTTAGGACCCATGCTCCAACATGGATTTCTGACATTCCTTCAACTCCAATTCTTGCTCCTTTGCACGCCTAGCTTTTCCTAATTCTTCTTCCAAAAAGCTACAACCCAATAGAAAACACAACTAGAATGCAAGGTTAACGTGAGTGTAATCATGCAAAAATTTGAACCAAATGATGTAAAAGAGGCACCTATGAAAACTAAAACTAATTATCAACAAACTAAAAGTTTCAAGAAAACTAAAGAAAAACATAACTCGTAAGGGAGTTATCAATGTTGGCAAGCATAATAATAATATATCATGTGCATGAGTTGTATGCAATTGTCAGCACATGTAGGAAAAGCTCTATAAAAGGAGCTTAAGTTTAAGCTCAATGAAGACAAGAGAACAATCCAACCTCTTTCCTCGTTTCTAATTAGAGAGTCATTTGTCTTCTCCTTTGTGTCTCTCTATTTTGTGAGTTGAGAGTATACATGAAAAAATACTGATAGGTATTTTGGGTGCATTGGGGATTTTGGTTGAGTGGAGTGTGTCTACCTTTTGTATCTCCATCATATTTCCATAGTGAAATACTTAGTTGTCACCTTTGCCTAGACGTAGACTTTAAGCTGAATCACATAAATTCCTCATGTCATTTATTTTACACTTCACAAATTTATTTTGCGCTACTTTGTTTTTCTACCTTTTAGACCCGTCATTTCACAACAAAATCCTAGAAAACAGAAATTTCTGTTAACCAAGCTGCATGCACAAAGCTGATTTTATCAATTTAAATAAATATGTGCTTCAGAGAAGCTGATCAAACTATGATGGTCGCGTTTACAATGCGCCACACAAAACTTGAACATTGAATGTCCACACATCTAAACACCGTTGATTTAAAGTTGCTGTCAAATTGACAGCAACTTTAAATTGTTATGGGAGAAGTGGGTACAATTGGTAGAATCCACCATTTCAATCTAGTTCGGCTCTATGGATTTTGTTTTGAAAGGAACTTGATAGCACTAGTTTATGAATACATGGGGAATGGTTCTCTTGACAAGCATTTGTTTCAAGAGAACAATACCTTAGGATTTAAGAAGCTGCGTGAGATTGCAGTTGGGACAGCCAGAGGCATTCCATACTTGCATGAAGACTGCCAACAAAGAATTATCCACTATGACATCAAACCTGGAAATATTCTCCTTGACAGGAACTTCAATCCTAAGGTAGCTGGTTTTGGTTTGGCCAAGCTTTGCAACAGAGAAAATACTCATATAACCTTGACTGGAGGTAGGAGGACTCCCGGTTATGCCACGCCAGAGCTTTGGATGCCGTTTCCGGTGACTCACAAGTGTGATGTTTACAGCTTTGGCATGCTGTTGTTTAAAATCATTAGTAGGAGAAGAAATGCTGACACCAAAAGTTCCAGAGAGCCAGGAGTGGTTTCCAGTGTGGGGTTGGAAAAAATTTGATGCTGGACAGATGGGGGAGTTAAGAATAGTATGTGGGATAGATGAGAAACATAAGGAGATTGCTGAAAGAATGGTTAAGGTAGCTCTGTGGTGTGCAGTATAGGCCAGAGTCAAGGCGTATGATGAGTGTTGTAGTGAAGATGTTGGAAGGTTCTGTAGAAATTCCACAACCTTTGAACCCATTTCAACACATGATGGATGGTAGTTTCGCTGCTCATCCATATCCGGCTCCAATTTTACAAATTTTTACAAGTATCTATTCTGGCTCTTCTGATATGGCAATGGACTTCAGTAATATGTACATGCTACTCCTATTATGAGGAAGTATGAGATTGAATTAGCATCTAGCAGTAACACGGGTTGATGGAGGACATATGCTTCTTGATGAAAGCTTTACATAGCTTAATTAAATTGTATATTATTCTCCTTTCTACTAATTTTAATGTATTGAATTTGTTCTATTTATATGCCATTCTATATTATTTTCGATGATAATCGAGAGCTCAACCACTCAGCAAGAGGGAAGCTATGCATTACGATAAACATAAATCAGTACAGATGTTCATCCAATCAGCACATTCATGACCAAGCAATGCAATAGTTAAAGCCACCACAACGGCATTATACAGACAAATCAACTAATCAACCTCACAATAAAATTTACCTACTACCTATCAATTATAGGGGTGCAAACGCATTGGTATCAGTAAGATTTGAGTGGAAAATAGATCCTAACTCATCAAATTTAATTGAATTGGTTTGATTTGATTTTTAAATTATTGTTTAACAAATCTGAAATTAAACTCGTGGGTTGACCCAATACATACCCTTGACGTCAATATTAAAAGTGTAAAATTAAATAACTGCCTAAAAGATAATATAGCTAACTATAAATTGTAGACAAATACATTGACTTTTAGACATTTATTTCTAGAGAGGGAGTAAGAGCTAGGAATTATATTTGATGTACCAACTTTTATAACATCATCTAGTCATATATTTTTATTTACAAAACTTTCAAAACAGTGGATAGCCAAGTTAAATACTTTTACTAAGATGGCAGCACATATTTGGATTTTTATATAAAACTTTTTAACTCTAAGTTAATGGAGATATAAAATTTATTTTTACATAATTGATTAATAATAAAATTGATTATATATACTGATGATCACCCTTCTTTGACTTGGCAATCCGTATTGGCATACAGGATTCAACCGAAGTGAAGTCTCCTGCTTTGTCTTCATGACTTGCATATCGAGTGGAGCAGTAAGTCTAAAATGTAAAAGAAGTTCTTAATTTGATCAACGTCCATTGATCGATTCGCCAGTTATATTTTACAAATATAGCTGTTGATTTGGATTATTCAGCACAGCCCAATCCAATCATGTAACCGTGTTATATATCAAGTTGTATGTATATCTGGGGCAAATGTCTGTTTGCCTCCGAACTGTTATGAATTTGTACCTAGTTAATTAAGTGGGACAAAAATACATATTTTCCTTCTCATGGTGGCAAAGTCCTCTACTTTATCATATCATATTTAATTTATGACTGCGAATTAATTATTGGCTTATTCACCCAAGAACTAGCTCGTCGATCTTGTTTCAAAGTACCTCCGGCTTGTTTTCGTTTTCTTCAGTGTGTTTTATCATTTGTCCATATGCAACTTTTGTTGGGTTATCGAAATATGAGTATCTTGCATATATGATATCAACTCTTCTTCGAATATAATTTTGGACACTGGTTGATACTATTGGCTCATTTTAATGTCTTGTTGTGGCCACATCTTCATTGTTGGAATACATGTAGAACCAAACCATAACTTTGAAACTCTTTCCATTCGAGTTATCAAAATCAACGAATATCTAGGAAACAAAATAACACCAAGGAAAACTTTGTCAAGTGTCCTATGCAATACTTTTCAAGAGATAATGATTGGGTTATAAGAAAATAAAATAATCATGGTTCTATTAGTAGCTCTCATCTCTCTAACGATGAAATTACTTGTCAGTTTGATAGAATGTCAATTCTGTTTACTATTGATATGTCATTACTCCTTAGTAAATGGGATGATTCCATGAATGAGAATCAATTCTCTCATGTTAAAATTTCACCTGACTTTATTATATGTAATCTTTCAGAGTAATTCCAAAAGTGAGACAAGACAAGACATGTGAAATAAAAGAATTAAGAGTGAAAGATTACATATAACAAGGTTATGAGAAATTTTGACATGAGAGAATCCATTCTCTTGCATGAACTTGAAATGCACTTTATCAATATATAACAAGCAGTGATATCCAAGGCGGAAGGTGCTTGGAAAGTTCAAGACTAAAACATAGTAGTTGTCGTTAAGAGTGTTTGTTCTTATGTTTGTTTTTATCATCTTGGAAGATAGCTAGGTGACTCATTTAATCAAGTGTGTCTGGTAAAAGCTGTAAAAGTTAAAACGGCCTTGGCCTTGGTTTGGAATTTAGAATGCACAATGATTATTTTTTATTTTTTCCAAAGTGAGCAAGTGATGTTCGTGTTCCATATAAATTTATCTACTTTGCCTCTTCCTTCACCTTGTTCCTCAATATTACTATTACACTTTACACTCTTACCTGCTGACTAATGTCAAGCATAGGACACGGACACCACCTACGGATTATTGAAGCAGTCATCCTCGCTATGATTTAACCTGTGATATCTCTTATTTTTCTGAATTTTGTGTTCTATGTTGGTTTTTCATTTGGTTTGGTCAGTTGATTTCTTATTGAATGCAAACATGTTGCAGTTGGGGTTGTGGTGAAGATTGATATATTGATTTATGTATGCCGTGAAAGACACAAGAACAGAGGCGGGTCAGTTAGCCCAGACTCACAATTTCTGACACTCACTATGGATAAATTTCTGAATGACATTGAAAGGGAGAAGCCAATCAGATATACTGATCAGCAGCTGAGGATTGCCACTGATAACTACTCCAATTTGTTGGGGTCAGGAGGCTTTTCAGTAATGGGGTCATTGTGGCAGTTAAGGTTCTGTTTGGGAGTTCTGACAAGAGAATTGAGGAGCAGTTTATGGCAGAAATGGGTACAATTGGCAGGATTCACCATTTCAATCTAGTTCGGCTATATGGATTTTGTTTTGAAAGGGACTTGATAGCACTGGTTTATGAATACATGGGGAATGGCTCTCTTGACAAGTATCTGTTTCAAGAGAACAAGACATAGGATTTGAGAAGCTTCAAGAGATTGCAGTTAGGACAGCTAGAGGCATTGCTTACCTGCATGAAGAGTGCCAACAAAGAATAATCCACTATGACATCAAGCCAGGAAACATTCTCTTGGACAAGAACTTCAATCCCAAAGTCGCGGATTTCGGTTTGGCGAAGCCTTGCAACGGGGATAATACTCATGTAACCATGACTGGATGTAGGGGGACTCCAGGTTCTGCCGCACCGGAGCTTTGGATGCCGCTTCCTGTAACTCACAAGTGTGATGTTTACAGCTTTGGCATGCTGTTATTTGAAATGATTGGAAGGAGAAGAAACCTTGACATTAGACTTTCTGAAAGCCAGGAATGGTTTCCAATCTGGGTTTGGAAAAAAACTGATGCCGGAGAATTGGAGGAGTTGATAACAAACGAATGTGATGTAGAGGAGAAACATAAGGAGATGGCAGAAAGAATGGTGAAGCTAGCCCTTTTGTGTGTTCAGTATAAGCCAGAATCAAGGCCTATGATGAGTGCTGTAGTGAAAATGTTGGAAGGTTCAGCAGAAATTCCACATCTGGTGAACCCATTCCAACGCATGATGGATGGTAGTTTTGTTGTTCATCCATTCCAAGTTTCACAAACCTGTACGGATCATATATACAAGTATTTATTCTGGCTCTTCTGTTATGGTAATTGACTCTAGTATTGTATGTGCTACTCCTGTTATGAGGAAGCATGAGATTGAATTAGCCTCTAGCATGGGGTGATGGAGGAGACGTGCTTCTTTATGAAAGCTTTCTATACCTTAATTAAGCTGTAAATTATTTTCCTTTCTGCTAAGTTTTTTGGTGAAAAAATAAAAACTGCATCCAGCGATTGAGTCTATTGAAAAAATAAATTATTTTCCTTTCTAGCAAGTTGAGTCTATATATAATTATATATATACAGGGTTGGATCAAATTATATCGATATAAGTTTAAACAATATTACACCACTTATAACTTTCAATAAAATTACTTTTTTTATCCATCCAACTGTTCAATTACAATTATCTACCATAGAGGCACAAAACATTTCATTTAAGTGACTCACGTGACATTCTTTCTCTCCATCTCTCATGATCCCTGAGCCCAAATCCCCTTCCAATAGCAACGAACGTTCCCCAGAGCCCTCGGTCACCCACAGCCAACCTTTGACCAAAATCAAATTAAAATAAAAACCACGCACAGCCTCCTCCCATAGTATTCTTGCGGTGACGTCGATGACAACACTTCTTCACTTGGACAGCCATCCCATCATCCCCTTCAACAGCCCCTCATCTCCTTTACATTGTCATTACTAATTTACTACTCTCGCGCTTATCTCTCTCATCTTTGCAACAGAGGCAGCCTTTGGTGAGTGTGGGAATTGGGACGTAAAAAATAAAAGATTTGCTTTGAATTTTTTAATGGTTATTAAATTTTCTCTTATTAAGTGTCTCTGTTAATTTAAACAAATTCCTTTTGAAGATTAAATGCCAATTACGTAATGGTGAAATTGAAGGGCAGAAACATATGTACATGTATTTTACCCACAAAAGGAATTCATCCAATAATCCAATAATTGTGCAGTGACTGCTAGCACTTTTAACGATTGGATATAAATTTAGATTCAAAGATTGCTAAATTTGTCTACCAATTATTTGAATTTATGGGGATATTATGTAGCCACGTATTAATAATTTTTCAAGCAAAAGGTATTGTTCAAATCCCTAGCCATTTCATTTTGTAGCGTTGGACTAAAGATGCTAATAGAAGCATTGAAACCACTTATACCGAAATTAATTTTGGCAGTAATACACCAAGGATTTCAAGAAGGATACATGCCCAGCAGGAAGCTAGCATATTAGTTGATCTTGCTAAAGAATTAGAAGAGATATATAAGTTTATTATTTTAGAATTAACTCGTATTCTTCAATCAGCCATTGCAATGAAAATTGATTTGAAAATTGGTGATAAACTAACTCATTTAGATTCAAGATATTTCAGAGCAAGCAATCGAAGCACCACAATTAACTATTGGAAACCCACAAGTTTCACAAATGAAAGGAAGAAGAAAAGATGGGGAAAAGGTAACTCCAAATTATAGATTAAAGAGTGGGCTTGAAGTGTCACTCAATAAAACACTAGTAAAAATTAAAGGAGATCGTGTCATGTGTGTGGGGAACATGATCATAATAGTAGAAGTTGCAAGAAAAAGATATTAGAATGATTACCATACTTTTAAGCATTCTTTCGTACTTTTTGATTATTATCAGAACTCAATTGGCATTTGTTCATTCTTTCATGCTTTGTTGGAAGTTATTTCATGTGTTTCTAAACCATAATCTGGTTAGCTGTCATTTGGTTTTGAGGTCTCTCTTTCCAATTTGATTGCAATTTGAGGTCATAAAAATGCAATTTGATAGTGTCACTCCTTGTTCCATCTACATATGAGACCTTTGAGTTTTAAAAAAGATAAGAACTACACTCAAATGACCATTAATCAGTTATCCTATTCTGGACCAGACTAATTCACCAAGAATTCAAAAGAATTTGAGCCCTAGGTTTTCCACACTTTGCTTTGACTTCATCGTCTTATTCAGCATAGCCAAACTTGAGTGTTCAATCTCAAGCTTTTAATTTGTTGGGGAAGCTCTAAAATTTCATTATCGCATGGTTGTTACCTCTATAATCCTCCATCTCAACTCAATGAATGAAAGTAATGGGTTATTCTATTTGATTGTTTTGCTTTTTATCAGGGACAGCTTTATGTCAAATTCTTCCACCCATTTCAACGATAAACCCCAAATTGCTTCTGGCAATTTCTTCAATGGATAAATTGATTTGTGACAAAATATGTTAATTTATTTCATTTTTTTTTTTCGTAATTTATATTAAGGAATAATAATTTGTAGGTTAATAAGTTCAAATGTTCTACCATTCTTCTTTGAAGTTCTTTTCATTTTTGTAAGATTTCTTTTTTTTTTTACAATATTTTTTTATGTTTGTTTAGTATTGTTAATTTGTATATATATTTAAATATTTCCTCAATCATATAAAGATTTGATTTTTTTTTAAGTTATCTTAAAATAAACCAATTTATTTATCTTTTTCATTTTCGTTGTTTATATCCAATTTATTTCTACCTTTCTTCTTTGTGATTTTTTTTTTTTTTTTTTTGTATAGAAATTTTTCTATGTTTATTTAGTCTTTTACTTTGTGTATATATCTTAATAGTCTTTTCTATGTTTTGTATAGAAGACAACCACTAGGCTATAGATTCAACTACATATTGTATAAATCCTTTGTGACAAAGGTAATTATTTTTTTCATAAATAATTTAATAAACATTTTACTAAATTTGAGATTAATTTTATTGTTGTATAAATGAGTATTAATGATTTTATAATTTTTTGTTCTCAGAATTTGAAGTCACAATTAGGTAAAAGAGATGCTATTGAACTATTTCAACAGGTCATTTCACTAACTTAAGGTAGTAAAGATTAAGGACTAAGAATAATTGAAAATTGTGTTTAGTTTTATGTTTATTTTTACCTTTGATTTTATTTTGCTTATTTGTTTGAGAGAACATCTATATGAGAAGGAAACCATTATTGTTGTGTTAAGAACAATACTTTCCTTAGTTAAGTTAATGCACAACCAAGCTAGTTGATGATTCCAATAGCAATATTAGACAAAATGCATTGGCTAATCTCTGTTTCCACCTTCTTAAATTTATTTTTTATTTATTATTTTGTAAGGCTTAAAGATTGCATTATTCAATATATACATAACCATTGAATTATAATTTCAATTCCATTTACCAAAACTAATTATGGAGAATGTATAATATTTTGAAACAAAATTATTTTTTTATTTAAAATTTTCATTGTGCATTAACGTTGTACAAATTAATTGTTAACTATTATTCTTTTTTATTTTTATGTGAATCAAATATCTATAACTATAATCTATAATCTATAATACTAATATTTAAAACTCATTACATGAAAATTTTTCCATGTGTCATTCATAGAGGAAATTATGGCTCACCATTTTCATAATCTTAATAATAAAAGTAAGTTTTTGAATTTAATTTTCTTTCTAATTATTGATTAATTTTTTCCAATCATGCCTTCATATCTCTTTTTCGTTAACACAATAAAAATACTCTATAAAATATTTTATTCAAAATTATTTAATATGAAAATAATAAGAAATAATATAAATAAAATGATAATTGAATGTATTATTATATTATTAAAAAAATTTATATATAATTATTATAGTATTAATTAATTATAACAAAACTATTATAATTATATTACCACAAAAAAAGACTATTATAATTAACAATAATTTTATTGACCATGTATAACTATTATATAATTATATAAAAGCTATTATAATATGTTTTCTAAGTTGATAATGAATTAAAACTACAACCCATATGTGATGTATGAGGGAAAAAACCAATGAAAGTGGATACACATAGGGATTATTCAGTGGGACGAGAATAAGGATAGATTTTGCCTTTTGAGGATGACTAACGGGGAGAAGTTCCCATTTGTTAAACAAAGTAAGGATGTGGATAGCACACCTTCATTTTTCAATTATCTTTGTTAGATTTGCATTGTTTATGCATTTTTAATTTTAATTTGAATTTTGTTGCAATAGTAGTATTTGTTACTATAGTTATTTATGTTTTGAATTTTAAAATATTTTTAATTTTTCTCTTTTTGAAAATTTTTAATAAACCCTGAATACTTATAGAGATTCAAATCCTAACGGGGATGGAGAATAGGGACCAAGTGATGGGAATGAGAATGAGAATGGGGATCGAAGGCAAAATTCTAAACGGAGATAAGGGGCATGAGACATGTCTCCTTTTCTCATGTATAACCATTGTCATTTCTATAAAAGGCTTATGATATAGTAAAATTATCCACTTATTCTCTTTATTATTCAACAATTTTAACTTTCGAAATGTGTAAAATTTTCATAAAACAGACTCTTCATTATTAGTTATAGGTCATCTCCTAGATTTTCAACCTTATAAACATGATATTCGAAATTAAATATAAAATAAAATGACATATTTACAATTTTTCTATTTATTTAATTATTTAATTATTAACTTATTTTTAAAATAAATTTATATATTTAATTTTCTATAAGATATGTTTAAATAAATTATCATTTGTTTTCCTTAATGATCAACAAATTATTTTTTATTATCATCCCATATAATGTATGGGTCAAACAACTAGTGTGATATATATTGAAAAATTGTTGCTATAATAAACGTTATTAAATTAGGAATGAGAAAATAATGGGGTATTAGAGTAAAAAGATAATCTGATAATAAATTAAGTGGAATAAAAAATATTTGAACTAATTTTTTTAAAAAAATTTAGGATTAGAATTTGAAGGAAAGCATAATCAAGCTTTTAGGCATTATTATCTCATTAAATTTTTCTATTAATGATTCTTAAATATAAATAGTATATATTTAGATTTTTTAATTTTTTGCTCTTTTTCTTGATTTAATTTCGTCAATACTCATTCGCAGATATTCAATTCATAATCACACATGAAATTACAAACTTTTATTCATTGATCATCAATACTAAAATAGATATTAAGAGTATAATAAATAAATTATCTGAAATATTAAAAACTCAAAAGTCGACAATAATTATAAAATGTGAGGAGTAATTTTCAACATTATCTACTCCCTTAATTTCAAAACAAATATATATTTATTTTTTTAATACATTATAAATTAATATACATAAATACAATTTTGTGTTAAATATATTAATTTATAAATATATGAACAAATTAATAAATATATTTATTTTGGAAGCGAGGAAGTAGTCCGGTGTGTGAGTGCGACCCAGACAATGCGGTCATCAATTTATCATTGCCTATGCCCGTTAACAGGAACATTTCATTAATAACAAAAAGAACATTTTCCATCATACTGTGGATGTGGATACATTTAGTACGGAGCTGAGTCATCGATTCGTAGCCTCTTTATTAGTATCTACAATTATTTATTTATTACTGCTAAGTCACTTGGCCATTGTGAAGTCAACGGTCACTTCCTGTCAGCAAAGATGCCCCACTTCTAAGTACGTATGTACTATTCCTCTATATTTATTAATAACTATTTTTTTTTCATAATATAAAACCTCAAAATTATATCACACTTTCCTTCTCTCATGCATCATACTCCATGTACTTTTCATTATATTTTCATTATATATGGAAAACGAAAATAGAAAACAGATTAAAATAATAATTTTCATTAACTTTTTACATATAAATTTTAAAAATATGATTATTATAATATTGATTTTTAACAATTATTCGGAACATTTTTATTTTTATCATATAATTATTTTTTATATTAAATATCATTTATTAGGTAATAAAACTTTCAAGAGGTCACGGATCCAAAAATTACTTAAGTAAAGCTCACTTGGTTTTTAATAATTGCACCGAAATAAGATGCATCTTGTTGGTATAGGTAATACAAATCAATTTATATAAGCTCTCCTTAACTGTATAGTCTAATACCTACACAATCAGGATCTTCATTCAGGTGTGTAATCGGTTCATTCATATGCCCCTCCGCTTGGAAGCAGGCCCTTGTCCATGTCTTCTCACATGGTGATCATTCCTTCGTCCATGGGCGTTACATATATGGAGGTTTCAATTGTCTCTATTGATTTGAAACAAATGGTATTAGAGCTGCACCTTTCCAAATACGATATGGTTCGGGATGAACCAAGGCGGAAGCTGGTGAACATGTAATGCAGAGGATGAGGCAGAGAGTAATTGGTGCGAGAGGCACAGGCGAGGAGCGGCTCTTGCCTCAAAGCGGAGGGATATATGAATGAACCGATTACACACCTGAATGAGAAGGATCCTGAACTGTATATGTATGGGACTATACAGTTAAGGAGGTTATATGAATTGATTTGTACTACCTATGTAATGCATCTTCTTAGCCCATCACCAAAAACTTCACAGTTAAGTGTGATTGACTTGGAGTAATTTTGATGACCTCCTGGAAAGTTCCAGGAAGCATGTGAGTGAGGACAAACCATGAAAAGAATGTGTTGGTTCGTGGGCAGTCAATCCATAAAACGCAGATGTTACATTATAACTCTTCAGCTAAAAGATGAATTTGAAATTAATTGAGTGGAGAATCATTTAGTTATGAGATGGACTTAAACTTTTTCAAAAACCTTCCATTTGAATTAAATAACTTTTCAATTTCAATTAAAGATAAATTCTTTAGTTATAAACTTGGGATAGAAATATATACAAAAAAACCTAATTTTTTTTAATGATAATATGAAACTCTCAAGTTATTCTAAAAAATACAATATTTTTCTTTAAAACTTGGAAATATAATATTAAAATCATTGATAAAAAATTTAAATTACAATTTACAATCTACATTAATTCCTTAATATACTTATCCGATCATATAAGATTTCATCTTCTTAAAGTTTCCAAACATGGTCCATACAAATTGCGACATGCTCATTGTGTTTGTCACTAATAATATAATAAAGAGTTTTCTTAACTGATTTTAAGCGTTAACTCAACAATTTCCTTTATACCTTTAATAAATTCATTGTTTAGGAAATGTATGAGAAATTTTTGATAAATTCTATTCATACATTAAGCTTCCAAAATGAAAAAAGAAAACCTTTCAATAACCTTAGCACATGAATTTATCATTTTTAAAGGATAATTTGAAAAAACTTAAAATTGCATTAGCTTGATAAATAAGGCTCAATTTTATATTAAATAAGGAAATTATAATTTCATAAACTGCTTGTTCTCTATCATTTTGAATTTAAACCTTATATAAATATATTTAAATATGTATTTGACTTTTATGAATATTAAAAATTTAGTTTTTATCTTTATAATTTTTTTTAAATTCTCTTTTGATTTTTATAAATGTCATTATGTAAAAGTGATAACTAACCATAAGACCATAAATATAATACTAAAAAAAGGCTAAAATAAAAAAAAAATCTAACATGAAAAAAACCAATAAAGATAGTAAAAGAGTTATAAGATAAAAATGATAAACAATCATAATAAATACTCTTATTATATAATGAGTCATTTACCTCATTTTAGTATATCAAAACTGGATTTCTAGTTTATAACAAATATTATAAATTAACAAATATATTGATCTAAATATAATGGATCATATTACCTATATATATATATATATATATATATATATATATATGTTATCATTTTATCAATAGGTACAAAAATTATATAGTAATTAATCAATATTATATATTAATTAATTAATAATTAGAAGTATTTAAGTAAAATAACATAACTTATTTGATTTAAACTTTTTCCAAACACTTATATTTTTAAAAAATAATGATGTAATTTAAAATTAATTTTAATTAATTATTTATTTTATTTATTATTAATTATTTTAAATAACCCCAATATATAAGGTTATAAAAAATAATGTGTAACATTTTTACCATATAGATTGCCCAGATATTAAAAATAATTATTATAAATGTTGAAATTATATAAATTAATGATAGTAAACTAGTGATATATATAATAATTATGATTATAATTTTTTTAAAAAATATTAATTATTAAAGTTATGAAATTGCGGGCTTTAAATTATTTTAGAAGCTACACTAGAAAATCCAAAGAAGTGTTTAATATTAGTATTATAGATTTAATTAAATGTTGATAAGTTTTAAATATATTTAATTTTCACAGTGCAATCCTGATATTAAATACTAATAATTGTCAATGATACTCTAATAGTATCTCACAATTGTAGTTTTATTTTTCTAAAAAAAATTAATGATTAACTTCTTAAAAATTGTGAACCATAAATCATTTTTATTGCAACACTTGAAAAATTTTCACTCATAGGAGTCCAATATATATATATATATATATATATATATATATATATATATATATATATAAGTATGTGCGTTCTCAAGAAATACAAAAACCTGATGTATGTAATTTATTTGCAATATCAAATGTTGTGTCATATCTTGATCTTATGAAAAAAAATTAATGAAAAAAATTTCCCATCCTGTAACAACCATTGAATGAAATTATCTAAATCATCGTAGCCGAACTCCAAACAAATGAATAATTTTTATTTATTTATTTATTCAAACTTTTTGTCATTTTCTTTCGGGCTTTGAGGTCTACGTTTTCCACATTTTGCTTTGACCTCATCGTCTTATTCCGGCATTGCCAAACTTGGGTTCAATCTCAAGCTTTTAATTTGTTGTGGAAGCTCTAAAATTTCATTGTCACAAAGTTCATACCTCTATAATCCTCCATCTCAACTTAGTGAATAAACGCAATGGGTTATTCTATTTGACTATTCTACCTTTTATCGGAAAGCTTTATGTCAAATTCTTTCCACCCATTTTATTTTTACCCCTTAAAATTCTCGTCCCTTTTGAAGAAAAAACTATATTGAGAATAGGTTTTAATTCTATGATCTGTAAGGGAATTTTGTGTTCAAAAGTTTTGAATTTTGTTTGTAAGAATTGCCCTAAGAGATTAAGATGAATCAAAGGGAATAATCATTATCAAAAGTCACAAATCTCTCTAAATCTTCAGCTAATGCGGTGACCTTAGTCAAATTATATATAAATGACCTCCTAACTAATGTGAAATACTAATTTAATTTAAGAGAAGATGTGCATAGCTCTATTCGATTGGATCCCAGATATATTGCAAGCATTTCAACAAACATAACGTTAATGATCATCTTTCATGTTTGTTCCCTGCCTTAAAAGCAAGAAGAAAAAATGCCAAACTACTAATCATGGATAAAGAATTATGACAAGGTGAATAAACTACAAGACAGACACGAAAATAGAAAAATCCTGAAGCAACAACTATGTATGGGGGAGCATGAAAAATTTAATAAAACTACAGCTGGCACTAACTCCATACTCATATTCATCCTCTAAACTTCAAGTTCCATTTTCAAAATTTTCCTCACTTTAGTTCCTCATTCCCTTGATTCTTTTTTATAGAGTTCAGTTGTTCCTTTCATTATCATTATAACAACTAACTATAAAAAGGCTAAGATTTCTAACAAAATTTCAAGGTCCTTTGAATCATATCAAATTATAAACAAAGATGGGTTAATCAAGCTAATAAAATTTCCTATTTATTCATCAAATTATAGCAGCTTTGAAAAATCAAAGACATGTGGGCAAGGTGGAGATACAGGGGATTAGATTTGAGAGACGTACTTCAAGCAGGTGCACGACCGAGAGTGGCAAAAGAAGTTTAACTCAATGAGGTTGTTGCAACATTTCAAGGAAAGGTTCTTCTCTGGGAAGGAGAAGTACAACAAGGCTGCTAAGGACATTTTAGTTTTCCCAATTTCCACACTCACTCAAGGCTTCCTTTGTTTCAAAGATGTAGAGGCGATGAGGGGCAGGTGAAAGGGATGATGGGATGGTTGTCCAAGTAAGGAAGTGTTTCTAGTAATCGACGTCATCGCAGCTGTGGGATGAGGCTATGGGTGGTTGAGGGCTTGAGGGGAATGTTCGTTTATTGGCAAGGGATTTGGGCTCAGAGAGATCATGAGAGTAAGAGAGAAAGAATGTCACCTAGTCACTCAAGTGAAATGTTTGGTGCCATTAGATTTTTTAGAAATGTTTTGTTCAAGAAATACAATAAACCTGATGTAATCCATTTTCAATATCAAATGCAGAGTGTCATATCCTCTTATGAAAAAATTAATGAAACAAATTTCCTATCCCATAACAACCATTGAATGAAATTATATCATCGTATCTGAACTCCAAGCAAATGAATAATTTTTATTTATTTATTTTAACTTTTTGTCATTTTCTTTGGCTTTGAGCCCTAGGTTTTCCACACTTTGCTTTGACTTCATCGTCTTATTCTAGCATTGCCAAACTTGGGTGTTCAATCTCAAACTTTTAATTTGTTAGGGAAGCTCTAAAATTTCATTATCGCATGGTTGTTATCTCTATAATCCTCCATCTCAACTCAGTGAATGAAAGTAATGGGTTATTCTATTTGATTGTTTTGCTTTTTATCAGGGACAACTTTATGTCAAATTCTTCCCACCCATTTCATTGATAAACCCCCAAATTGATTCCTGCAATTTCTTGAATGGACAAATTGATCTGTGACAAAATACATTAATTTATTTCATCTTTTAATTTTCTTCTTCATGATTTATATTAAGGAATAAGAATTTGTAGGTTAATAAGTTCAAATATTCTACCATTCTTCTTTGAAGTTCTTTTCATTTTTGTGAGATTTCTTTTTTTTTTGTACAATATTTTTTTATGTTTGTTTAGTATTGTTAATTTGTATATATATTTAAATATTTCCTCAATTATATAAAGATTTGATTTTTTTTAAGTTATCTTAAAATAAACCAATTTATTTATCCTTTTCATTTTCATTGTTTATATCCAATTTATTTCTACCTTTCTTCTTTGTGATTTTTTTTTGGTTTTGTATAGAGATTTTTCTATGTTTATTTAGTCTTTTACTTTGTGTATATATCTTAATAGTCTTTTCTATGTTTTGTGCAGGAGACAACCACTAGGTTATAGGTTCAACTATGTATTGTATAAATCCTTTGTGACAAAGGTAATTATATTTTTCATAAATAATTTAATAAACATTTTACTAAATTTGAGATTAATTTTATTGTTGTATAAATGAGTATTAATGATTTTATAATTTTTTATTTTTAGAATTTGAAGCCACAATTAAGTAAAGGAGATGCTATTGAACTATTTCAACAGGTCATTTCACTAACTTAAGGTAGTAAAGATTAAGGACTAAGAATGATTGAAGATTGTGTTTAGTTTTATGTTTATTTTTACCTTTGATTTTATTTTGCTTATTTGTTTGGGAGAACATCTATATGAGAGGGAAACCATTATTGTTGTGTTAAGAACAATATTCCTTAGTTAAGTTAGATGCACAATCAAGCTAGCTGATAATTCTAATAACAATATTAGATAAAATGCATTGGCTAATCTCTGTTTCCACCTTCTTAAATTTATTTTTTATTCATTATTTTGTAAGGCTTAAAGATTGCGTAATTCAATATATACATAGCCATTGAATTATAATTTCAATTCCATTTACAAAAACTAATTATGGAGAATGTATAATATTTTGAAACAAAATTATATTTTTTTTTAAATTTTCATTGTGCATTAACGTTGTACAAATTAATTGTTAACTATTATTCTTTTTATTTTGATATGAATCAAATATCTATAATCTATAATACTAATATTTAAGACTCATTACATGAAAAGTTTTCTATGTGTCATTCATAGAGGAAATTATAGCCCACCATTTTCATAATCTTAATAATTAAAGTAAGTTTTTGAATTTAATTTTCTTTCTAATTATTGATTAATTTTTTCCAATCATGCCTTCATATCTCTTTCTTTAACACAATAAAAATACTCTATAAAATATTTTATTCAAAGTTATTTAATATGAAAATAATAACAAATAATATAAATAACATGATAATTGAACGTATTATTATATCATTAAAATTGTATATGTATAATTATTATAGTATTAATTAATCATAACAAAACTATTATAATTATGTTACCACAAAAAAAGACTATTATAATTAACAATAATTTTATTGACCATGTGTAACTATTATATAATTATATAAAAGCTATTATAATATGTTTTCTAAGTTGATAATGAACTAAAACTACAACCCATATGTGATGTATAAGGGGAAAAAAACCAATGAAAGTGGATACACATAGGGATTATTCACAATGGGACGAGAATAAGGACAGATTTTGCCTTCTTGAGGATGATGAACCGGAGGAGAAGTTCCCATTTGTTAAACAAAGTAGGGATGGGGATAACACACCTTCATTTTTTCAATTATCTTTGTTAGATTTGCATTGTGTATGCATTTTTAATTTTAATTTGAATTTTGTTGCAATAGTAGTATTTGTTACTATGGTTATTTATGTTTTGAATTTTAAAATATTTTTAATTTTTCTCTTTTTGAAAATTTTTAATAAACCCGTGAATACTTATAGAGATTCAAATCCCCACGGGGATGGGGAATAGGGACCTATGATAAGAATGAGAATGGGAATGGGATCGAAGGCAAAATTCCAAACGAGAGATAGGGGGCATGAGACATGTCCCATTTTCATGTATAACCATTATCATTCCTATAAAAGGCTCATGATATAGTAAAATTATCCACTTATTCTTTTCATTATTCAACAATTTCAACTTTCAAAATGTGTAAAATTTTCATAAAACAGACTCTTCATTATTAGTTATAGGTCATCTGAGATTTTTCAGCCTTATAAACATGATATTTGAAATTAAATATAAAATAGAATGACATATTTACATTTTTTCTATTTATTTAATTATTAACTTATTTTTAAAATAAATTTATATATTTAATTTTCTATAAGATATGTTTAAATAAATTATCATTTGTTTTCCTTAATGATCAACAAATTATTTTTTATTATCATCCCATATAATGTATGGGTCAAACAACTAGTGTGATATATATTGAAAAATTGTTGCTATAATAAACGTTATTAAATTAGTGGAATGAGAAAATAATGAGTATTAGAGTAAAAAGATAATCTAATAATAAATTAAGTGGAATAAAAAATATTTGAACTAATTTTAAAAAAAAATTTAGGATTAGAATTTGGAGGAAAGCATAATCAAGCTTTCAGGTATTATTATCTCATTAAATTTTTCTGTTAATGATTCTTAAATATAAATAGTATATATTTAGATTTTTAATTTTTTGCTCTTTTTCTTGATTTAATTTCGTCAATACTCATTTGCAGATATTCAATTCATAATCACACATGAAATTACAGACTTTTATTCATTGATCATCAATACTAAAATAGATATTAAGAGCATAATAAATAAATTATCTGAAATATTAAAAACTCAAAAGTCGACAATAATTATAAAATGTGAGGAGTAATTTTTAACATTATCTACTCCCTTAATTTCAAAACAAATATATATTTATTTTTTAATACATTATAAATTAATATACATAAATACAATTTTGTGTCAAATATATTAATTTATAAATATATGAAAAAATTAATAAATATATTTATTTTGGAAGCGAGGAAGTAGTCCGGTGTGTGAGTGCGACCCAGACAATGCGGTCATCAATTTATCATTGCCTATGCCCGTTAACAGGAACATTTCATTAATAACAAAAAGAACATTTTCCATCATACTGTGGATGTGGATACATTTAGTACGGAGCTGAGTCATCGATTCGTAGCCTCTTTATTAGTATCTACAGTTATTTATTTATTACTGCTAAGTCACTTGGCCATTGTGAAGTCAACGGCCACTTCCTGTCAGCAAAGATGCCCCACTTCTAAGTACGTATGTACTATTCCTCAATATTTATTAATAACTATTTTTATTTTCATAATATAAAACCTCAAAATTATATCACACTTTCCTTCTCTCATGCATCATACTGCATGTACTTTTCATTATATATGTAAAACGAAAATAGAAAACAGATTAAAATAATAATTTTCATTAACTTTTTACATATAAATTTTAAAAATATGATTATTATAATATTGATTTTTAACAATTATTCGGAACATTTTTATTTTTATCATATAATTATTTTTTATATTAAATATCATTTATTAGGTAATACTACTTAATTTATAATGTACTCTTCTTTATAATTTAGTAGTACTTATTTGTGTATTTCAATTATTCCAAACTAAACAATCATTTAATTATTAAATATTATTTATTTACAATGTTTTTAATTAAATTTTTTATTAAAATTATTGTCCATTCTTTAATTTATATAATAGGTTTTGCGCGTCTTAAGTTTTTAATGTCACTGTAAACAATAAAAAATTACTGTGTCATGGACATCGCCTCGCAAATAAATAAATTTAAAAAATCATGTACTGACAAAAAAAAAATTGAAAAATCATCACTCTTTGCTTACTTAAAAATTCATGCATTGGTTGTTATAGGCAATGAAAATTGTTTGTTTAGTTTTTTAATAGGTTACACACACACACACACACACATGTATATATATTTCTTGGAGGGATTCTCCCTAACTTGAAGTTCAATGCCTTTGTTATAGTTATTTTTAATATTTAATTTTTTAACACAATTTGATTGTCTGAATTATGTTATGTCAACAGTATTTTTTTTTTTTAGGTGTGTTTTTTTACAACTTTTTTTTCTTTTTTTTTAACACAAGTGGGATGACTCATTTGTTTTTTATTCCATTAGGCTTCAGCATCCATTGTCATCTTCACTCACTCACCATCCACTTCAGCCACCACCACCACTTCAAGCTTCGACCAGCATCCAATTATCCTCAGCGATGAGAAGGTAAAATATTAAGTATTAGGAGGAAATAAAATTTTAAAAGTACAAATTAAAAAATAAATATGAAAAAAAAAATAAAAAACACACTGTTCCCTAAATATAATTGTGACAAGTTGAATTATAAACAAAAATAAATAAATACAGATAAATTAAAAATTGAATTCTTAAAAAAAATCCAAATTCTTAAAAAAAATCAAATTCTTTAAAATTTTCATTACATAGAATTATTTGTGAATTCTATGTAATGAACAATGTTCACTTGAAAAAAAAAAAAGAAAAAAAGAGAATTATTTAGTTAATAGAATTGAAAAAAAAAAACTTGAACTATTCAATACAACATGTAACATTGACCATACTATAGGACAATGGGCACATATTTCTTATATCTATTATTTATGACTTGCATCTAGCTGAATTGGATAATTATATACATGCCAATATATATTCCGAAGACTTTCATTCTCCATAAAGGAATCACTGGAAGTTATTAAAACTGCCTAAGTAGTTTCTCACACTTTTTTAGAGTAAATTAAGATATTATAAATCATTAAAAAATATAATTTTAAATAATAAATTATTCACTATTATTATAATTGTAATAAAAAATAATTAATCCAAGTAGTGATTAATCCCCTCGCTACGGGAGTCTTTCGAAGAGGTAAATAGTTACGAACACTCTTCATTCTCATAAGTGATCAAACCTCCAGCCATATGATTAAGAGATAAGACGAGCTGTCACCACGCCACACCTCGTGATTAATTATTCACTATATAACGGTTATGATTAAGTTACACCACCAAGTAACCTTTCACATGCTTTTTTTTTTATTGATCCAACCATTGAGCCAAATTTTCTTAAAAAAATTGAACATTAATAAGAATGTAATCATATAACTCCTATTCTTTATCTACATATAACTATGTCAAACGATTTTCGATTAATATGAAATTTTATAAGCATGATCTATATGATGTGATATTTTAATCTATTAGTTTCGTTAAAAGTTAATCCAATAAAAAGTTATTCAATGATACAACAGTTACTTAAAGTTGCACTAGTATAACTTGATCTTAACACACACATTGTGTGTGTGTGTGTGTGAATGGTGGTTTATAGTGAGAGTGAAAATAACAAATCTTGACCGTTAGATCTTATATGAATAGTCAAAATTAAAACATAAAATCATGTGTTTTCTAAGTCATCACATGAGTATTAATTATCATTTATTAATTTTCAATCATAGTCATTCATATATAATGATACGATCCATATTTACTCTTTTCACTTTCGTAATAAATCAATTCTTTTACTTAAATCACCCATATATATATATATAACTAGTCATTTGATCTATGCAATACGGGATGATAATAAAAAATAGTTTATTGACTATTATTGAAAATAAATAATAATTCATTTAAATATATTTTACAAAAATTGATATAAAAACTTATTTTGAAAATAAGTTAAATTAAATAATTAAATAAATAAATAAAATATAAATGAGTATATATGGATCTGAAATAAGTCATTTTATTTTGAATATCATGTTTACAAAGTTGAGAAAATCTCAATAGATGACCTCTAACTAACAATAAAAATCATATTTTATGAAAATTTTGCATGTTATAGCTAAAATTGATGAATAATGAAATAAATAAGTTGATATATTTGCAATATTATATACTTTAATATGGATAACAATGGATATCCATGAGAGGGATACCCTCCGCACCTTGTCCACATTTAGAATTTTGTCCCCTGTTCCCATCCCTGTCATTGGTTCCTATTCCCTATTTCTTATGAGGATTTGAATCCGTATGGGTATTTGCGAATTTATTAAAATAATTTCAAAATTAATTTGAAAAGTATTTTAATATTCAAAACATAAATATGCATAATACTCATTCCCTTTTAGAGTATCCGTCCACTTTTAAATAACTTCATAGTTCAAAATATCTATTAATTTCGCGTTTCAATAAAGCATTAATTTTTTCAAATACTACCCTTAATTAATTTCACATTTTCAAAGTATTCCATTTAATATTAGTGTGCTATATTAATTAATATGTAAGGATACATTTGTACATTCACTATATTTTACTCAATTACCAATATCATTTATTATCTTTTTTAATATGTGTTTGTCTAAAATTGAAGATATTTTGAAAGGAAGTGAATAACAAATACTACTAATGCAATATAATCTAAATTAAAAATGAAAATATATACATAATACAAATTCAATAAAGATAATTAAAAAAATAAATGTGTGCTAAGATTTTCTTTTATGTGTGTGTGTGTGTGTGTATAAATGGGGAATTGATTGCCAGATCTTCATGGCAAGAATCTATCTTTATTCCATTTAACAAACAGTACCGCCTCCATCCTCGTGAAACTAAATGTGTTCCAATTCTCATCCTTTTTAGGTAATCCTTATGGGTACCGCTTTGATGATTTTTTTATCATTCTAGCCATTTATATATTTTTAATAAATTAAAATATTTAATTTATAAAAACATATAAATATACTTTCTAATTAATAAAAAATAATGAATAAATTTAATTTACATGATTTCACTTGTACCTCATTTCCTTCTATCTCACTTTAGTAAATATTCTTCAAATAAATGTTTTTCAAGTTCCTCCATAACCATATACAAAATAAAAACCTCATTTTTCAATAGTTATTAAATCCATTATATTATGATAAAGTATCCTATGAATTTCATCAATTGAAGACAAGTACCCTCTAAGATTAAATAATTGCTCTCATCATATTATAACTCTTCAGCTAAGAGATGAATTTGAAATTAGTTGAGTGGAGAATCATTTGGGTATGAGATGGACTTAAACTTTTTCAAAAACCTTCCATTTGAATTAAATAACTTTTCAATTTCAATTAAAGATAAATTCTTTAGCTATAAACTTGGGATAGAAATATATACAAAAAAACCTAATTTTTTTTAATGATAATATGAAACTCTCAACTTATTCTAAAAAATACAATATTTTTCTTTAAAACTTGGAAATATAATATTAAAATCATTGATAAAAAATTTAAATTACAATTTAAAATCTACATTAATTCCTTAATATACTTCTCTGATCATATAAGATTTCATTTTCTTAAAGTTTCCAAACATGGTCCATACAAATTGTGACATGCTCATTATGTTTGTCACTAATAATATAATAAAGAGTTTTCTTAACTATTTCAGGTGCTAACTCAACAATTTCTTTTATACCTTCAATAAATTCATTGTTTAGGAAATGTATGAGAAATTTTTGATAAATTCTATTCATATATTAAGCTTCCAAAATGAAAAAAAAAAACCTTTCAATAACCTTAGCACATGAATTTATCATTTTTAAAGGATAATTTGAAAAAACTTAAAATTGCATTAGCTTGATAAATAAAGCTCAATTTTATATTAAATAAGAAAATTATAATTTCATAAACTGTTTGTTCTCTATCATTTTGAATTTAAGCCTTATATAAGTATATTTAAATATGTATTTGACTTTTATGAATATTAAAAATTTAGTTTTTATCTTTATAATTTTTTTTAAATTCTCTTTTGATTTTTATAAATGTCATTATGTAAAAGTGATAACTAACCATAAGACCATAAATATAATACTAAAAAAAGGCTAAAATAAAAAAATCTAAAATGAAAATAACCAATAAAGATAGTAAAAGAGTTATAAGATTAAAATGATAAACAATCATAATAAATACTCTTATTATATAATGAGTCATTTACCTCATTTTAGTATATCAAGGCTAAATTTCTAGTTTATAACAAATATTATAAATTAACAAATATATTGATTTAAATATAATGGATCATATTACCTATATATATATGTTATCATTTTATCAATAGGTACAAAAATTATATAGTAATTAATCAATATTATATATTAATTAATTAATTAATAATTAGGAGTATATAAGTAAAGTAACATAACTTATCTGATTTAAACTTTTTCCAAACACTTGTATTTTAAAAAATAAATTATATAATTTAAAATTAATTTTAATTATTTATTTATTTTATTTATTATTAATTATTTTAAATAACCTCAACATATAAGGTTATCAAAAATAATGTACAACATTTTTTACCATGTAGATTTCAGCATAAATTGCCTAGATATTAAAAATGATTATTATGAATGTTGAAATTATATAAATTAATGATAGTAAACTAGTGATATATAATAATTATGATTATAATTTTTTTAAAAAATATTAATTATTAAAATTATGAAATTGCGGGCTCTAAATTATTTTAGAAGCTACACTAGAAAATCCAAAGAAGTGTTTAACATTAGTATTATAGATTTAATTAAATGTCATAAGTTTTAAATATATTTAATTTTTGTAGTGCAATCCTGATATTAAATACTGATAATTGTCAATGATACTCTAATAATATCTCATAATTGTAGTTTTATTTTTCTAAAAAATAATTAATGATTAACTTCTTAAAAATTGTGAGCTATAAATCATTTTCATTGCAACACTTGAAAAATTTTCCTCGTAGTAGTCCAAAATATTATATATATATATATAAAAGTGTGTGTGTTCTCAAGAAATACAAAAACTGATGTATGTAATCCATTTGCAATATCAAATGCAGTGTCATATCTTGATCTTATGAAAAAAATTTCCCATCCCATAACAACCATTGAATGAAATTATCTGATCATCGTAGCCGAACTCCAAACAAATGAATAATTTTTATTTATTTATTTATTTTAACTTTTTGTCATTTTCTTTCAGGCTTTGAGGTATACGTTTTCCACATTTTGCTTTGACCTCATCGTCTTATTCCAACATTGCCAAACTTGGGTTCAATCTCAAGCTTTTAATTTGTTGTGGAAGCTCTAAAATTTCATTGTCGCAAAGTTCTTACCTCTATAATCCTCCATCTCAACTTAGTGAATGAACGCAATAGGTTATTCTATTTGACTATTCTACCTTTTATCGAGAACAGCCTTATGTCAAATTCTTCCCACCTATTTCATTTTTTCCCCTTAAAATTCTCGTCCCTTTTGAAAAGAAAAACTATATTGAGAATAGGTTTTAATTCTACGATCTATAAGGGAGTTTTGTGTTCAAAAGTTTTGATTTTTGTTTGTAAGGATTGCCAAATCAATTATGCTGTTGGAGGAACTATGAATGTCATAATTGAGATTAATTTGTGATTTTGATTGGAATTATCAGAAAGAGGAGCTAAAACACAAAATACAAGAAATAGATAAAATAAAAAGTATAGTCAAGGGTTTATCAATAAAATCAACACCTAATATGAATGTAATCTTGGTGCTGAATTCAATATCGCCTAATAGCATGAATGTAATGTTCCAATCAATCTCCTAATGATAGTACCGCAAATCGCTGTCCAATACTCTTAAGTTGTTTTAATCTACTTAGTATTATTAATTAAATATTGACTATCGATACTAAAAGTGACGTGGCTAACAACTAATTTAAAATAGTGAAAATTTCTTAGCTCCTCTGGGAGAGAGTAATTCTTTCTTCACATGGATTTGCACCATTGACAAAGTCTTGGTAAGTGTGAGAAGTGTTGGGGTCCACATAAATAAAAGATGGAGATGATTTATGGAGGAAGAAATTTTTTCCTCCTGGAGGAAGGAAGAATCTCTCTAAAATAGTACTGCCAACTGTGTGGTCCATTTTGTTTTGGACAGTAATCAAATTAATTCACAACAAACTTGTTGTTTGGTTTCCTAGTCGAAGCTACGTCACATCATGCATTTTTATCCAAATAAAACCAACAAAAAATTATTTATGGATATAAATTCAAAAAATTTTAGTACAATTTAAACTGTTTAATGCACGTGAATACACTTGAGGAAAAGGGCATGAATATGTAAGGTCTTAGTGTATTCATGTTTTAATTGAATACACAAGGGCTTGGTATTCATATCCATTTTGAATAAGGTAGGTATTATGTTCAACTATATATGAATAATTTAGTTACTATTAGGTGAATGATTTCTTGATGATGATATTTTTTTTTTGCTTTTTATTTTATTAAATTTAAGGTTTAATATCAAACCACCAGTGAATTTTTAATTAAAAATTAATTAGTTTAAGATTTATGGAAATAAAATGTAAAACTTCAAAAGAAGTGTTGGTTTGTGGGGACAATCATCAATCCATAAAGCAATAGGGGATTTTACAAATGGTATGAGTCTACCTTCAGTATGGTGTGGTTCGGGATGAACCAGGCGAAAGCTATGGGCATGTAATGCCCGTTAAAGGCAGAGTGATCATGCAAAGAAGGCACGGGGACAACTTCTGACAGGCTTCAAAGTAGGGATGTTACACCCTATGTATTCAATTAAAACATGAATACGCCAGAGTCCTTGATGTATTCATGCCCATTTGGAATATGCGGAATCCAAAGCGTATTCACGTGCATTTAAACAATTTAAATGTGTACTAAAATTTTTTTCAATTTATATCCATAAGTAATGTATTTTTTTGTTTTATTTGGGTAAAAACCCACAGCATGAGTAGTAACATATTTTGAAATCAAATTTAAGAAAATTATTCGGTAGTTATTACATAATGAACATTGCAAAAGAAAGAAAAAAGATTATTTATTAAAACTCTTTTATCCAAATTAAAATGTTGTGGCTGCTCAATTTGTAATGTAGGAGGTTTTATTTGAAGATAAACAATTATTCTTAAAGTTGGACGTGGATCAGCTATGATGATTAAAAAAAATACAAACTATAAATATAATTTAAAATAAAAACAATGATTTATTATTCAAGTTTAAAAATTGAAAATAGTATCCATAATATTTCCAAGATTCTACTTAAAAATGTGGAGGATTTTGCTTATTTTTTAGCCCTCTGAATAATTATCTATTTAAATTAATTTTTTATATATAATGAAGAACAATTGAGTTGATCAGTTTTCTAAATAAAACTAATTAAATATAGGAGAGAATAACCAATGTAAATGTAATATGATATACATTGAAAAATTATTGCTATAATAAAAGTTATTAAATTAGTGGAATAAGAAGATAGTGAGGTATTGAAGTTAAAAGGTAATCTAATAATAAATTATGTAGAGTAAAAAATATTCGAATTCATTTTGATTTTTTTTTAGGATTAGAATATGGAGGAAAGCATAATTAGGCTTTTAGTGTTATTGTCTTATTAAATTTTTCTGTTAATGATTCTTAAATATTAATAGTATATATTTGAAACTTTTTTTAAAATTTTTGCTCTTTTTCTTGATTTAATTTCATCAGTACTCATTCATAGATATTCAATTCATAATCACACATGAAATTACAAACTTTTATCCGTTGATTATCAATACTAAAATAGATATTAGTAGCATAATAAACGGATTCTAAAATATTAAAAACTCAAAAACCGACAATAATTATAAAATGTGAGGAGTAATTTTCAACATTATCTACTCTCTTAATTTCAAAACAAATATATATTTATTTTTTAATATATTATAAATTAATATACATAAATATAATTTTATGTCAAATATATTAATTTATAAATATATTAAAAATTGATAAAGATATTTATTTTAGAAGTGAGGGGAGTGCGACCCAGACGATGCGGCCATCAATTCATCATTGCCCATGCACATTAACAGGAACATTTCATTACGGAGCTGAGTCATTTATTCATAGGTTCTTTATCAGTAAGTACAGAGTTGAGTCATCAATTGGTAGCTTCTTTATCAGTATCTACAGTTATTTATTTATTACTACTAAGTCGCTTGGCCATTGTGAAGACAACGGTCACTTCCTGTCAGCAAAGATACCCCACTTCTAAGTTCTAAAGTTTTAGTTTCCCGTTTCCACACTACTGATTAGCAATGTTTGTCTTGCACACAGCGTTTTATTCATGGCTAGGAGAGGGACGTGTGTACTATTCCTCAATATTTATTAATAACTATTTTTTATTTTCATAATATAAAACCTCTAAATTATATAACACTTTCCTTCTCTCCTGCATCATACTCCATGTACTTTTCATTATATATGTAAAACGAAAATAGAAAACAGATCAAAATAATAATTTTCATTAACTTTTTACATATAAATTTTAAAAATATGATTATTATAATATTGATTTTTAACAATTATTTGGAACATTTTTTTCTCATATAATTTTTTATATTAAATATCATTTATTAGTTAATAGAACTTAATTTACAATGTACTCTTCTTTATAATTTAGTATTACTTATTTGTGTATTTTAATTATTCCAAACTAAACAATCATTTATTTATTAAATATTATTTATTTACAATGTTTTTAATTAAATTTTTTATTAAAATTATTGTCCATTCTTTTATTTATATAATAATTTTTGTTGAACTTTAATAATGTATAAATAATCAAATAATAAAATTAATCTTATACCTTAAAAGCTAATCAAACCTAATTAATTCTACTTCTCTAATCTTGATTAAATTGTCTGTGATTTTGATTTACAAGAGTGATTATGATAGATAAAGTTATACAATACATGCATCAAACAATAACAAAACTATGCATCAGTGTATATTGTGTAGTATTGGATTATATCTCGTGTTCTATATAATATATATACCAAACACATCCTTGTAAAATGAGTGGAGATCATAGATTTTTATAATTCAATTAATGGGGTGGAGTTTTTAGGTCAAACTTGTCGGAATTAAACATATTTCCCTCTTTTTTTTTCAAAATGATAACCTATCTCTTTTGGTTTTCAACTTAAATATATATAACGATTAGGATCAAGTTGCACCGCTAAGTAATTTTCTATAGAATTTTTTTTTTGTCAATCTAAACATTGAATTATAATTACATATTTATCATAAAGATCACATATGCCAAATTTTCTAAAAAACTTAAACATCAATAAAAATATAATCATGTAACTCATATTCTTTATGTATATATAATTATGCCAAATGATTTTAGAATAATATGAAATTTTATAAACATGATTTATATGGTGTGGTATTCTAATCCAACTATGAATTTTGTTAAAGGTTAATCCAATAAAAAGTTATTTAATGATGTAACAATTACTTAAAATTACAATAGTATAACTTGATCCCAAATATATTTGTGTGGTAGCAACTCAAGTAACAATAGTGGTTTATTATGAGAATGAGAGTAGCAAATCTTGGTCATTGGATCTTATATGAATAGTCAAAATTAAAATATAAAATCATGCAATTTTCTTAGTGATCACATAAGTATTAATTATCATTAATCAACTTTCAATCATAATCATCCATATCTAGTGATACGATCCATATTTACTCTTTTCACTATCATAATAAATCAATTCTTTTACTCAAATTACCTATATATATATATATATATATATATATATATATATTTATCTTCAAGAAATACGAAAAACCTGATGTAATCCATTTGCAATATCAAATGCAGAGTGTCATATCCTCTTACGAAAAAATTAATGAAACAAATTTCCATCCCGTAACAACCATCGAGTGAAATTATCTGATCATCGTAGCCGAACTCCAAATGAATAAATTTTATTTATTTATTTTCACATCACGTTGCCGCATCCACAAAATATTATATTTAAGACGTGCAGAGAACGTGATCATCAGCGTAATCGCCCATGGCTATTAAAAAAATGATTAAAATTGTTGACTGAATAATTTCATTTCATTTGAAAAGTTTTAATAATTGAAACGATAGATATATATCTCCAGGTCCTTGGTCTGATTTCGAGAAAGCAAGCTTACATAAGCAGATGCTGTCATGGTTTGCATCATGGACGAACCTGATCTATAGATGGTCACATTAACATAATAATATATAATTTATAATACTAATATTTCATACTTTTATAAGAGAAAATTTTTCAAGTGTCATAAAGAATGATTTAAGACCATATAACTTTTAAGAAATTAATCATTAATTATTTTAAAAAAATAAAACTATAATTATGACATATTATTAGAATATCAATGACAATCATCAGTATTTAATAGCAAGATTGCACTATAAAAATTAAATATATTTAAAACTTATTGACATTTAATTAAATCTATAATACTAATATTCAACACTTCTTCAAGTTTTCTATGTGTAACTTTCAAAGTAATTTAGAGCCCACAAATTTCATAAATTTAATAATTAATATTTTTTAAAAAAATTATAATCCTAAGTATTATATATTGTTAGTTTACTATCATTAATTTATATAATTTCAATATTCATAATAATTATTTTTAATATCGGGACAATTTATGTTGAAATCTACATGAAGAAAAATATTGTATATTATTTTGATAACCTTATATATTGGAGTTATTTGAAATAATTAGTGATAAATAAAATAAAAAATAATCAAAATTAGTTTTAAATTATATAGTTTATTTTTTAAAATATAAGTGTTTGAAAAAAGTTTAAATCAAATAAGTTATGTTATTTTACTTATATACTCCTAATTATCAATTAATTAATTAATATATAATATTGATTAATTACTATATAATTTTTGTCCCTATTGATAAAATGATAATATATATATACGATAATATGATATGTTATATATAAATCAATATATTCATTAATTTATAATATTTTTTATAAACTAAAAACTCAGATTTGATATATGTACTAAAATGAGGTAAATGACTTATTATATAATAAGATTATTCACTATAATTATTTATCAGTTTTATCTTATAACTCTTTTGCTATCTTTATATATTGGTTATTTTTGTTTTAGGTTTTTTTTTATTTTACCCTTTTTTAGTATTATATTTATAGTCTTACATTAGTTATCACTTTTACATAATGACATTTATAAAAAGTAAAAGAGAATTTTAAAAATATTTATAAAGATAAAAACTAAATTTTTAATATTTGCAAAAGTCAAATACATATTTTAATATATTTATATAGGGCTTAAATTCAAAATGACAAAGACCAAGCAGTTTATGAAATTATAATTTCCTTATTTAATATAAAATTAAGTCTTATTTTTCAAGCTAACATGATTTTAAGTTTTTTTTTAGATTATTCTTAAAAAATGATAAATTGATGTGCTAAGGTTATTGAATTTTTTTTTCATTTTAGAAGCTTAATATATGAATAGAATTTATCAAAAATTTCTCATATATTTCCTAAACATTGAATTTATTAAAGGTACATACAAAGAAAATTGTTGAGTTAGCTCTTGGAAATCAGTTAAGAAAACTTTTTGTTACATTATTAGTGACAAACACAATGAGTATGTCGCAATTTGTATGGGAACATGTTTGAAAACTTTAAGAAGATGAAATCTTATATGACCGGAGAAGTATATTAAAGAATTAATGTAGGATTTAAATTGTAATTTAAATTTTTTTTATCAATGATTTTAATATTATATTTCTAAATAAGATAAATATGGAATTTTTTAAAATAAGTTGAGAATTTCATATTGTCATAAAAAAAACCTTTATTTTTTATATATCTTTCTATCCCAAGTTTATAGCTAAAGAATTTATCTTTAATTGAAATTAAAAAGTTATTTAATTCACATGGAAGGTCTTTGAAAGAGTTTAATTCTATGTCATACCCAAATGATTCTCCACTCAATTAATTTCAAAGTCATCTTTTAGTTGAAGAGCTAGAATATGACACAGAGCAATTGTCTAATTATCATAAAGGGTGCTTATCTTCAATAAATAAAATTTAGAGGATAATTTATTATAATATAATGAAGTCAATAACCACTAAAAAATGAGATTTTTATTTTGTATGTGGTTTATAGAGGAACCTGAAAAACATTCATTTGGATAATATTTACTAAAATGATGCAGAAGGAAATGAGATATAATTGAAATCATATAAATTAAATTTATTCATTATTTTTTATTAATTAGAAAGTATATTTTTAAGTTTTTATAAATTAAATATTTTAATTTACTAAAAATATGTAAATGACTGGATGATTAACAAAATTGTCAAAGCAAGTATCCACAGGGATTACCTAAAAAAAGAACAAGAATGAGATCATATTTAGTTTTTACGAGGACGGGGCGAGTCACTACTATTTGTTAAATAAGATAGGGACAATGAAAGAAGTTTCTGTCCCATAGAGATTTGACAATTCTCTATTTATATAAATTATTTATTTATATATGTATAAAAGAAAATCTTAGCACACATTCATTTTTTTTAATTATCTTTATTGAATTTACATTTTTTTTAAATTGGATTATATTTCAGCATAGTAGTTTAAAATATCTATCAATTTTGGACAAACACATATATTAAGAAAGATAATAATTTACATTGGTAATTGAGTAAAATATATATAGTGAATAATGTACTAATGTATCCATACATATTAATAAATATTAATTAATATAGCACACTAATATTAAATGAAATGTTTTGAAAATGTGAAATTAATTAGGAGTAGTATTCGAAGAAAAATTAATGCTTTATTGAAATGCAAAATTGACAGATATTTTGAAATATGAAGTTATCTGAAAGTAGACATATATTATGAAAGGGAATGAGTATTATGCATATTTATTCATCAATTTCAATTATTGAAACATGCAAAATTTTTATAAAATAGGTTTTTTTTATTGTTAGTTAAAGGTCATCTATCAAGATTTTCTTAACCTTATAACATAATATTCAAAATAAGTTATAAAATAGAGCAACTCATTTCATATCCATATTAATTTATATTTTGTTAATTTATTTAATTATTTAACTATTAACTTATTTTCAAAATAAATTTATATACTCAATTTTCTATAATATGTATTCAAATGAATTATTATTTATTTCCAATAATGATCAATAACCTATTTTTCATTTTCACTTCGTGCATCGCATAGGTGAAACAACTAGTTTTTATATATAATAGCCCGTGAAGTGAAGGTTAACCAATACTAATAAGACAAAACCCTAATTTAGTTCCTTTAAAATTTTACATTGGATAAATTAGTTCTGTAAAATAAAATCCCCAAATTAGTCCATACAAAATTAAATAGCTTGGGCAAATTATATTGGTCACTATAAAAAAATCTCAAATTAGTCATTACAAAAGTGAATTATTAGATAAGTTAGTCCTCATAACCCAACTTATAGAGGGACTAACTTGGTCGATATTCAATTTTGCATGAATCAATTTGTTAGACTTGAAATTTTGCAGACCAATTTGAGAGCTTTATTTTTCAGAGATCAATTTGTTCGTATTAAAATTTTAGAGGGATTAAAATAGGTATTTTGTCTACCAATAATTAATTTAATTATAATACAGAATTTTAGAAAACTAGAAGGATTTAGGAGGGTAGCTAAGGGGGGCGTAGCAATATAAAAGGGCATGAAGAGTAGGGCATTCCCACCACTGCAAAGCTAGTTATATCAATCTCCCTCACCACTGCTCATCACTCCATATATCCGCTTAGCTTGTCACCACTATGGCTTTACCAACAAGCATTGTGAACCCAACCATCTTTCGAGAATACATTGGTTCCAAGTCATACCCTGGCAATTTACGTGATTTCCCTGCTGATATCATCAACTCCGAGATAAAGGAATTTCACTTCATTGTCGCCTTTGCCGCAGAGAAATATGATGAGAAAAGTGGAATATTAAAAGGCACCGGAGAGTTCTACAAGAATTGGATCGTTCCTAACATCAATGGTGAAATGATCCGGCAGCTGAAGGACACGTATAAGAATGTGAAGGTGGTAATAGGCATCGGAGGTCGCGGCCCCAAATATCCCTTCAATCCTGATAACAAGGACAAATGGGCTGAGAATGCTGGGAATTCGCTCGCTAAGATCATCAATGACCTGAATGACGAAGCCGGCAACATTGTGATCGATGGCATTGACATTAATTATGATACCATCAAGCCCGGTGACGAATATGTCTTTGACCGCTGCATAGGGAGCCTTATAGACAGCCTCAAGAATGTTCGTCACTTGGTCAGTGTGGTCTCCATTGCTCCCTCACACTCTGTCCAACCCCATTACAAGGCTCTCTACAGCATAAAGAAAACGATATTGACTGGGTCAACTACCAGTTCTACACTCATAAGATCACCTCGGTGGATGAGTTCACGAACCTCTACCGCCAGCTGGCAAATGAGACCTACACACGTCACAATCTCTTGGTGGGATTCAGCACTGATCAAGCTGACGATGGTAATTTGCCGCTAGGGGTCTTCTATAAGGCCTGTGAGGATCTCATCAAAAGCAGAGTACTCCCTGGCATTTTCATCTGGAATGCTAACGACTCCCAGGTGGAGCAGATAGCACAAGAGCTCTTCACCCAGAATTGAAACTCTTATCATTAATGAACTATATCATATCCACCTGAAATTGATGAACCGCGCTTCTTTCCGTTTTCCATTGTGTCCCAGTCAAAATAAATAGGCGGCTATGATGGGCCATGGCATGGCATATTTGTTTGTGTCATGCTTAGCTAGCTATATAGTCTGCTATATGTGTACTAAATAAGCAAGACCCATGCAATCTATTGCTAGCGGTACGTGTATGTGTTAATTTGTGTGTGTGTCGTCTGTCGTGTAATGTTGATTATTGCCTCTAAATTAAATAAGTTTCAGGTGCTGATCTTGTATATATTGTTTTGCATGCTATTTATCTCGTCGGTTTTTTTGCAAACGTATCTACTATATGTTTCATCAGATGCATGTTAAATCTATATACCTTTTGTTAGTGCTTGAAACTACCACCATTCTACGAAGTGAGGTCAAATGCTATCATCCATCATACTAACATAAACAAGACTCTGTGATCAGTATTGATGTGTCGTTCTTGTTTCTTTCCTTTAGTATAGTGCAAGTGCAACACTACCTTTGAATCTTTGGGTCTTCAAATTACTTTCATCAATTTATACGCTAATCAAAATGATGTAAGAACTAATCAAATAATATGATGGATATAAAATCAAGTAGATCAAACCATTTTTTTCGATTTATTCTTCTCTCTTTTATGCTACTGCTTTTTATGAAACAATAAAAGTACAAGACAACAGATTTGATGCCCTTTTCAATGATTTGTTTGTCTATTGGCGGTGAATACCTAACTTTTATCCAATGGTGATGTGTTCACACACCCTTACACTCACGCCACTTTAAATAATAATAATAATAATAATACCCCCATTTAAGTCAACCCACGACCCTCACCCCCCAAAACACACCATTTCATTTTATTTCCTTGCCCTAAGACATTTCTCTTCTTCTCCTCCTCCTCTTTCCACTACCCCCATAGCTCATCACCTTGAGTGTGAGCCACCAGTTTTGGCTCACATTCTCAACAAACACAAAGGTCCAAGCAACGTATAGAATAACCCATCTCCTCTCCTCTAACCAAGCATACTCACGGCCAATAGAGAAGGAAAAATTAGGGGAAGGTTTTGTTTGGTTTTCAAATCCTTGAAACCTTCATGCATATTAAAGTATATAAATAACAAAAATTTCATTTCTAATCTATACAGTAGTGCAAAAAAAAAAAAAAAGCCCCCTGCATGCAACCAAACCCAATTCTAAAAATCCAAAATGAACAAATATTTGATTTTGCACAATTATAAAAGTTGAAAAACAAAATACACAACAAAAATAGAAAAAAAAATCAAACCAAAGCTCCCACAATCAACATTATCGGCGCTCCCTCCAATAGAGCTTCTACATTAATAAAATAGCAACAATAATTACTCTCCAATGTATTAAAAAATAACACTTTGGGCAATGAAAATGAACGAAAAAACAAAGCCAAATAAAAAAGTAAATTGATTAAAATGTTCACCAACATACCTAGATTACAATGACGGCTTTGGTTTCGCGAATGGAGCTCTAGTGTCGGCAAATGGTGACAGAGGGTGGTGGTGGCGAAAAGAGAGGGGGAAGAGAGAGAAGTTGCATAATAAGGAAAAAGAGGGGTTCTATTTCCTCATATTCGCGTGTTTCCAATGGATAGTTGACGGATAAATTCGTCTGTAACCGTTTAATGAAACAGTGCATTAACTGGTCCACTTATTACCAATGAGTATGTGGAATCCTAAGAGACGCGCGCCAACGTTTCAAAATTTCGAAAACCTATCGGTAATAAAAATATAAAAATTTATTATAAAAATAAAAATAAATTTAATTAAACCGACGATAATTAAAATAAAAATTTATTAAAAATAAAAATTAATTTAATCAAACCCGTTAATAAGCTATGAGAATTTAAAAAAAAATTAAATTTAATTAATACACATTGATTAACCCATCAGTAATTAAAAAAAAAAATTTAGGAACTTACACGTCGGTAATGTATAAGAATAAAAATATATATATTTTGATTGATACCCATCAGGACACCTATCGAAAGGCTATTCACGCCTCATAGCGCATTTAAATGTACCGAAGAACATAAAATTATTAGCCAACCTATCGATTGACCCATTGGAAATTGTGCGCGCCATCTTGGGCGTGGTGGCACCATCAACTACTGAGGTATACCAACGGATGTCATCTTTTTAATACAAAAATGCGTCATCCCATCAGTAACTATCGATGAGTTTGCACTCGTAGGTAACATCTGTCGATATCCAATGATTGTTTTTGTAGTTTTTACAAGTGACATGTAGATAATAAAGCTTCACCTAAAGATTTTTAGGTGCATTATAACTAAACAAAAGAGCATTCATAGTTTCTTTTAAAGTTCTATTTTTTTCTTTCTGATACTCCATTATACTCGAGAGAATATGATGAAGCTATTTAATGTATTATTTCTTCTTTTTTTCACAAAAATCATTAAACAAAATATATTCTCCTCCTCTATTCGATTTTACTCTTTTAATTTTCTTATTTAATTGATTTTCTACTTCAGCTTTATATATAACGAACATGTAAAAAGCTTCATCTTTATTTATAATTAAATATACTTTAGTATATATAGAAAAATCATCTATAAATGTCACATAATATTTTTTGTCTCCTATTGTTATGGTTGGTTTCAAATCTCCTAAATCAGAGTGAATTAATTCTAAGAATTTAGTTTCTTTGTGTACAAATGGACATGATTTTTTAGTTAATTTTATTCAATACATATTCACACTTTTCTAAACATGAATTAGAAAAAACCAGAAATTAATCCTAAATTTTACATTGTTTTTAATATAAGTACACTAACATGTCCTAATCTTGCATGCTACACATTCATAGAAATAAGCATAGAGAAAGAAGAATATGCATTTTCACTCACAATACATTAAACATTTAACATATATAAACCACTATTATAATAACCTTTTCCACAAAAACTCCACATTTTGAGAGTACAACTTCATCATTTTCAAAAATTTTGACACTAGCTTTAGCTAATACAAAAACAGATACCAAATTATATAATACATTTCAGGTATATAGATAACATCATTTAACAACAAGATAACACCACATGTGAGTTTTAATTTCGCTATTCCTTTACCAATAACTTTAACTCTTTTAGAGTTGCCAACATATACAAATTCCTCTCATTCCTGTACAATATTGTAGGGGTAAAAACACTTTTGTTTGCACAGATATGCCTGGTAGTCCTAGATCAGAGTCTATCACCCAAAATTTTCCCTCTACACATAATTAGTTTTTACAAAACTACTATTGTTATGTCATGTCCAAATTTTTCAGTGGTATAATACTTATCTATTAGGCTTCCCATAGTTAGTAGTCTTGTTGCTTGATCACCTACCCAGAATGCTTCTAGTCTTCCTATACAAATTGCAACCAGTACAACATGCTATAATTACTATAATGAATATGTAAAATGTAATACAATTTGATATATTGATTGCTGTTATCTTCTTATTTGATTTGTATGTATTTTAATAAACAATATAAGCTTCATCATGAAGAGACAAGCACGTTTGTGATATACTAATTCTTAGATATATACAAGCTCAAATTCGTAAATTTTCGTAAAGCCCAAATCATAAAATAATGCTCAAATAAATTTGCAAAGAACATATAGATAGAACAATTCTCAATAAATAACACACGGGATATGAATAAAATAAAAGATTATTCTATCACTTTATAGAAATCTCCCATGATATAGTAGACTCTTTTGATATTATTCAAGAACTCAAAAACTACAATGGAGATATTTTTCGATGTATAATCCAAGCAATACAATAATAGTGTGTTGTTGTGTTTGAGGATGCCACTCCATTTTTACTATTGCTACTTCCATTATTATTAATTTTTATTTAGGTTCACTAAAATACCCTTCTTCTACTATTAAATTAACTATTTGCTAATATAAAAATTTGTTGTTATTCATTTTATTTATTATTTCATAAAAAAACTCAATATTATATTATTCAAATAATTTTTATAAAAAATTTAAATAATTTAATAGAAGGTAAACATGGTGTGTGCGTTTATAGATTTGAATAATAAGCCAACAAACAGCGATGCCATAAGTGTCGTTGGAAAGTGAACTGTTCCTAAATCTTCTTTTTCTATTATTAAAGTTTTTTTTTTGGATTATAATTATTATTTATTTATTTTTTTGTGTCTCTTTGCATTCACCTTAAATGACTAGCTAGTAATTACCATTCAATAGCTTTGTTAAGGTGTACTCCACGTTAATGTTTGAGAAAATATGACACGTTGAATTCGCATGCATCTATCATTTTTTATTAACAAAATTTAATTGGAGAGAAAATTAATTCTAATTCAGGATTAGGGTGTATTTTTAGGCTGATTGAATATTTACAAAAATATCTATAGTTAAAGTATCTTAAAAAATTACTCTAAGTTTATAGATATCTTATAGATATCTCTATGATAAACATACACATTTATGAAAAAAAAAGAGAAATTGAACTTAATCATTACATTACATGAGTAGAAGATAAGATTGGCAAATCAACTTATATGTAATGTAAAATAAATTTTACATTGAAACAGATCGAAACAGTTTTACTGATTATATAAACATCAAATTGAAGAAATAAATTATTTTGTCAAAGCACAATCGCTTTTTTAAACATGTTACGACAAAATGGAAAAAGATCACTATAGAAAATTACCGCTTGCGCATTAACCAAAACTAGTAACTGTATAAAAATTAAAAAATGAGATAAATATCAAAGATTGTCGAGTAGTTAGTAGAAGAATGATATTTTAGTAAACCTAAATAAAAATTAATAATAACGAGAGTGGTAATTAATAGCAAAAAAGAAGAGTAGAATAGCCCCTCCCTATATTTAATTGTTGGGAAATTGATCTTGGATCCTGCACCATAAGAAAACAGAGAAAGAGATTTGTTAAGTTTGAGGCATGAAAATGTGCTGTTTTTAAGAATTATTCTATCATTATGCAGAAATTTCCTAAAATATAGCATGCTCTTTTGGTATTATCCGGAATTCAAAAGCTACAATATAGATATATTCTGATGTGTAACTCAAGCAATACAATAATAATGTGTGTTTTTTCGTTTGAACCATAAACATACTTTTTGAAGCATGCATGATTTTCATTTAAAGATCAAGACCAATGGAAATAAATCCAAGGCTCCAAGCCATAACAGAGACCAGCATCTTTTCATTAAACAAAAGAACGTTGGGTTATAAAAGGAAATTAATACAAATTAGCTGATACTATTTTGTATTAAATAGCGCACAAAGAATTGGTTTGTACATAAGATATTCATGTGTCATAATTGAAAGATTCTAAATGGTATTAATGAAAATAAAAGCACCGTTTATGATTCTAAGATATTAAAACCATTTAATAGAAAAGATTGAGATATATTGATCAATTCTTAATTTAAAAATCCTGTTTTTCATCGTACGATAGTCTTATAAAATTAGTTCAAGATTTCAAACAAAATCAACTCAAATAATTAATTAAACCTTTTGAAATATGTTTAAATGTTCAAAATACAACATGAACTCAATCTATCTTTGTTGGATCTTGAATTTTTAAACTACTTGAATTTGAGCAACAATGACTTCAAGACCATCCAATTTAATTATACTATGTGTAACTAGACATGCAATGTAATATCTCGATCTCAGTGGTATTGATCTTCACAAGGAAATTAAACTGATTCGCTTCGAACAATGACCGTGCTTCCTTCACTTTCAGAGTTGCATTTGAAGAGTTGTAAACTTCAAAACATCTATCCATCTCTTCAGTATGCAAATTTTACTTCACTTGAAGTTTCAGATCTTTGTGACAATGATTTTATACCTGAGTTGCCTAGTTGGATATTCAATCTTAGTTGTGGCATTTCTATTATTGACCTAGCTGATAATCACATACATGGCCAACTACCTCAACTTGCTAAACCTTCAAAAAATCAAGTCATTGATTTTGTCCGGAAATAATCTGGACGAATCCATTCTGGATTGGTTAGGCCAACTTAAACAACTGCAAGAACATGATCTTTATGATAATTCATTTTCCGGTCCGATTCCAACAAGTTTGGGAAATCTGTCGTCCTTGACTTCTCTAAGTCTCGATTCAAATAATTTGAGTGGAAAACTACCAGAAAGTCTGGGAAAACTATTCAACTTGAAGATCTTTCGACTTGCTAATAATTTCTTGACAGGAATATCTCTGAAAGAAATTTTCAAATGCTTTTAAATTTAAAGCGTTTAAGCTTGAGCTCACCAGCCTTGATCTTTGATTTTGCTCCTGAATGGGTCCTTTGTTTTCAAATTCAAGTTCTTTGGTCGTGGTTCCCAAACTTCCTTCATGGATATATACACAAAGCTCTCTCAAAGTTCTAACCATTGCGCACTCAAGAGTGTCATTTGAACCTCTTGACAAGTTGTGGAAGTTTGCTGCTCAACTTGAATTTTTCTCTTTAACAAACAACTCGATCGATATATATCACGACTCAATATGGAACGTGACCGGACGTGAGAATTTCATCCCCATATAAGTTTTGTGATTGCAAGTCTCTCTATATGCATACTTTAACATAATATTATACTTAAAACATATTTTCTTCTAATCATAGTCAAAACCTGGAATTAATTTAATTCCTGAAAGCTGAACATAAATACATTTCTAGTCATTACACAAATCCTTTAAACTATAGCCTACATTTCAATACATTCTTAAACTCTGAAAACATGTAACGAAATATATAAACTTTAAAATATATACTAGAGTATTTCAAAATACATGCGTGACTTGGATCCTCCTACAAAACTACTTGGAGCACTTTAACTCTAACATAGGCCAAACCTAAGCCTTATAGCGATGTAAAGCTCACCAAAGGACAGCTACAAGCAACTGGGTCAATGGAAACAACAACAAAACATGCAACTATAAGGAGGAAGGGAGAAGGGTGAGTCAACGGACTAGTGAGTGGATTCCTATCCATCATCCACATAGGACAACCACGAAATATACATAATGCAATATATATGCAGCAAGCATAAATTATTTGATATATTTACATACATAGCTATATAGGAAAACACTTTTCATTCCATGAATTCATAAACAAGCATTTCTAAACTCATAATCAATCATGAAATCATTTTTAACTGAGGGTGTGGCATAGCATCGGGAAATAGTATTTGCTAAACATGATAAGTACATATATAATAACAAAAGTTGTAAAATCATAAACTATAAGGTGGTACTTAGTCCCTGACAAACAAGAGCACTTGCTGAAATCATAGTAGTCTCTGCGACAAGCTGTGGATACCTAACCAAGTCCGATTTCTATATGCTAGGGGCAATATTGTCCTCTGACAACTTGGTACCAAGGTTAACGATCTCATCACAACCATCAACTAACTATGTTTCCTTATCTCTACCGGCTAAACTAGTTTGTCAAAATCCATAACTGAAGGGTGGGTGCTTAGTCCCAAAAGCCCCTAAATTCTTAGTACTCTGAAAGTTTTGGATTCAAATAACTAATAATTTGACTTTAGCATAACTATGGTTGTGAAAATCGTGCCCAAGGATTACCTTGTAGGCATTCATATTTCAAGCCCACAAAATATGTATCTCGCAATTGCTATGAATCATAATGAATTTCGTACCTCTTGGTACCATAAAGCTAAAGTTCTAAAATTCATGTCTTAAGCTAACATATTTTCATATACTTAATAACTATAATACCATAGTTCAAAATGCTGGGTTTTAAATCATAAAACTCTGAAATCGAATAACATATTTATTCACAAAACTAAATCATGCTCTATTCAATGTCTATTCATAACAACTCAATTTGATATTCTAGAAGCTTTCTGAAAATCTCTTAAACATAGCAATATCACAAAAACCATAAAATTCGTTTGACAATTTTAATAAACTTTTAAATCACACATTTTCCAATAAATCTTCTTCGAAACATGTAAAACATTTTCCTTGGCACACAACAAACCAATCATGGTCCCATGGTTTTATAAAACTCATTCTTTCATGCTATCATCATAAATCATAATTTTTCTAACTTGATATGATTATATAAAATCATATTCTATACTTTTTCTCATATTAAATTTCATGTTCAGAAATCATAATACAAGAAACATACTCATAATGGTGAAACTAAGGTTATGAGTTCAAACCCACTCACCTAGAGGGAGGAAGGAATGACGTCAACACCCACTATGCTTGGTGGAGTGGAAATGACACTAATATTTGTCATTGAAGCAACAAAGCTCTAGATCAAACTCTAATACTCTCTAGATAGCTCTAATCTAGCTCTAACATTGGGGAGCACCTCCACTTAACAACAATGGAGAATAATAACAACCTACAACATAGAACATGGAATGGAGAAGAAGGAGATGACATAACCCAACCAAAATCTTATCTTTGATCTGTTGGAAGAGAATGATTGAGTAGAATGAGAGAAAAGGAGTGGGAATGTGTTTGGAGGGTTAGGGATTCAGATATGGGGCGTGTGAGCCCGAGTTTGAGGTATATAAAGGGATGGAGGTTCACTTACACTAAACAGTATCATCTTGACACTATTGTTCATTCATCTGGGCACGCTATAGTGGCTAAGGTGCCTTCAACTCCTTCGTGCATAACATGGGACCTATAGCTGTTGATAGGCACCCCAAATCCACCAGACACATACCTTGACCGCTATAGCGGTGACTACAAAACTTGTTTCTACACAAAAGGGTCTTTCATGCTTTTGGGCCCTTCCAGGATGTAGGTGGGTCTTGGGACCCTAAGGGTATTTGACCTACCACGAACACGTATACCTGAGGTATTACAATGTAGACATGTCAAATGTGACATTGAACTCCAAAATTGTATGGCTAAATAGAAATAACTTGAGAGGTGGTATGCCTCAAGTATCACCAAATGTAACTCTTTTGGAATTAGCTAGTTGGAAACTTTGTTTGGATCCATTTTTCTCTCTTATGTCACAAGATGAAAGACAAAAGCAATTTATCTAGAGAAATTCCAAATTGTTGGATAGGCTGGAAATTGTTGTGTTATGTTGACTTAATGGAGAATAACCTGACAGAAAAATTCCTCACTCAATGGGCTCTTTGTCTAATCAAGTTTTATTGGATCTGAGCAAAAATAAAATATCTAAAGAAGTACATCTCTCATGCGAAATTGCAAAAATTTGTGGATCCTTAACCTGGCTAAAAATATGTTCTCTAGAGCTATATCAAGCTAGATGGGCCTGAACATAAAGTCTCTCCAATTGAGATCCAATAGGTTTAGTGGTAATATTTATGTTGAAATGTGCCAACTTCATTCTCTCAAGATATTGGATTATTTTGCAAATAATAGTTTGTCTGGACGAATACCCAACTGTTTGCATAATATGACAACCATGATTTCTGAATATGATTCAATTGATGAGTTCTTCATTTGCATTCACACATTGAACCAAATAATGGCATATGGTTTATTTCTTACATTGCTTATAAAAGGATTGGAATTATTACCATATTCAAATTAAATCTTTCAAGCAACAACCTGTAAGGAACAGTGCCATTTGAGCTATTTATACTCACTAGATTGTAGTCTTTGAATCTGTCTCACAATCAATTAGTGGGAATGATACAACAAGAGATTGGAAACTTAAAACGATGGAATCTCTTGATCTCTCATGCAATCGATTTTCAGGACAAAGTTCTCAATCCATGTCTGACATGTCTCTTTTCTTAGTGTCTTGAACCTCTCATTCAATAATTTCATGGGCAAAATCCCATCAGGGACCTAACTTCAGGGTTTCACAAATCTTAGCTATATGGGAAATCCTAAACTTTGCGGACCTCCACTCACAAAGAAATTCATACAAGGTGAAAAATCACACAATACAAACCCAATGGTTGAAGATAAGGATGATGAAAAATCTTAAGTACATTCATGGTTTTATATGGGTTTGGGAATTGGATTTGCCACATGATTTTGGGGAGTATTCGGTGTTATTTACTTCAACAAGAGATGCAGACATGCATATTTCAGATCTCTTAGTGAACTGTATGTCATGGTGCTTGTGAAGAGATGATGAATGTTATCTGCTGGAATCTCAGATACTGGTTCTGTGAAAACTAGTAAGTAATGAAACAATTTTTGTTGTGCTTTTAGTTGACTATTTATCTTTTACTTAAATGGTCATAATTGATTTTTTTTTATAAATAAAAACAAACAAACAGGTTATATGCAAGATCGATTTTTAACTCGTGTTTTAACTATGCTTTATCAATTTCTGTAACCTTGCTAACAACCCTTGACTCATTTTGTAACATCAATTCAGCGTGTTGGATACTCGCGGTTTAGTTATGTTAACAAAACAATTATAAAGCAGTAATATTTTGAACTTCCAAATAAAAATCTGATGGAAGAACGTACTAAAAGAAAAAAATCAGCAGGTAGAGAACGGATTCTACCAGAAGTAATCGAAGAAGCACTTATTACAACATTTATTTTCCATGAGCAATTCTTGAAGTCCAAGTCTTTACTAAGCTTTATGTGGTAATATTTTTACTGTATTCAAACTTGAATATTAACAATCATTACGTGGTAATATTTTTACTATATTCAAACTTGAATATTAACAATCGTTACTTACCCTTGCAAGTTGCATCCACTATGTACATAACTTGCAGGTCCTCGGTGTGCATGCTTGGACTAGATTTCACCAATAGGTTACCACGAGTTGCATGTGTTTTACTTGGACTACTTATATATATGGACTAGAAATAAAAGACAAACCTGCCATAAGTAAATCCAGGTTTTCAGTTTTTAGCTAGTTATTTAGCCATTGAAAAATGTATTGTGACGTCTGTTGGATCTGTGTTGTGGTAAAGTTGTACTCTTTCTTTACACTAGGTTTGTGGAGTATATTTGAATATGCTTGTATGTCTAGATCTTATTTCAGAATACTTGAAAAAAACATATAAGCAGGAATACATTCTCTGTCAAGTAACTCCATCTTTCTGGTTTTCCTCTTGTATGACAAATTCAACGTCAACCTTCCTATACCATAAGGCATTCATTACAAGATTAAAATTAGTATTCAATCAATTCCGTCAATGATACCATCTTTTTCAAAGTTTCAAAACGATGACTCTTTGCAAACTTAAAAAGGAAAAAGGGGTGAGAGCTGAGAAGAAATCACAAGGTCACAAATTAAAAATGCAAAAGAATGTGATGTCTACAAATACAATAAACCAAGCCGTCTACTATAGTTTGAAATACATGACAATGTGTTTTTCTATGATATTAAGATACAGGCTTAGAATGTAGACCGTTTGACAAAAAGAGGAGAAATGAATATCAACAAAAAAGAAAGAAAGAAAGAAAGTGTCACTAATGGCAAGGGATAGAATGATGAATAACAGATGACACTAGTATATTGCTTGGGCTTTTATGATGTCTAAGCTCATCTCACTCGGATCCTTGCAATTGCAACTCAACTTGAGTGCCATCAAGTTCTCTCTTGAATCTGTTCTTGTAGCTGGCATACACCATATTTTGTCTTACTTTTGATGTATCTGGTGACCTGAATGTGAGAAACGAACAAGTTATATGTATGAGAGGAATTGGTTATTCTCCTAAATAAGATGATTATGCCAGGAAAAGAAAAACTGCGACCAACTCGTTCCTGACATGTGTGAACTTACATGCATTAGAAATTGATGAATCCCTGTACAGAGAAACATTGTATGTTGCTCTTTTACTTAACATGACACACTATATGTTAATAATGAAAGTGAGACTATTGAAATCCTAGAAAAAGGAAATTTCTGTTGATCAAGCTGCATGCACAAAGCTGATTTTATCAATTTAAATAAATGTGCTCCAGAGAACTTGACCAAACTATGATGGTCACGTTTACAATGCTCCTCACAAAACTTGAACACTGAATGTTTACACATCTAAACACCGTTGATTTAATGTTGCTGTCAAATTGACATCAACTTTAAATCGTTACGGCAGAAGTAGGTACAATTGGTAGAATCCACCATTTCAATCTAGTTCGGCTCTATGGATTTTGTTTTGAAAGGAACTTGATAGCACTAGTTTATGAATACATGGGGAATGGCTCTCTTGACAATCATTTGTTTCAAGAGAACAATACCTTAGGATTTAAGAAGCTCCGTGAGATTGCAGTTGGGACAGCCAGAGGCATTCCATACTTGCATGAAGACGGCCAACAAAGAATTATCCACTATGACATCAAACCTGGAAATATTCTCCTTCACAGGAACTTCAATCCTAAGGTAGCTGATTTTGGTTTGGCCAAGCTTTGCAACAGAGAAAATACTCATATAACCTTGACTGGAGGTAGGAGGACTCCCGTTATGCCGCGCCAGAGCTTTGGATGCCGTTTCCGGTGACTCACAAGTGTGATGTTTACAGCTTTGGCATGCTGTTGTTTAAAATCATTGGTAGGAGAAGAAATGCTGACACCAAAAGTTCCAGAGAGCCAGAAGTGGTTTCCAGTGTGGGGTTGGAAAAAATTTGATGCTGGACAGATGGGGGAATTAAGAATAGTATGTGGGATAGATGAGAAACATAAGGAGATTGCTGAAAGAATGGTTAAGGTAGCTCTGTGGTGTGCAGTATAGGCCAGAATCAAGGCCTATGATGAGTGTTGTAGTGAAGATGTTGGAAGGTTCTGTAGAAATTCCACAACCCTTGAACCCATTTCAACACATGATGGATGGTAGTTTCGCTGCTCATCCATATCCGGCTCCAATTTTACAAGCTTCTACAATTATCTATTCTGGCTCTTCTGATATGGCAATGGACTTCAGTAATATGTACATGCTACTTCTATTATGAGGAAGTATGAGATTGAATTAGCATCTAGCAGTAACACGGGTTGATGGAGGACATATGCTTCTTGATGAAAGCTTTACATAGCTTAATTAAATTGTATATTATTCTCCTTTCTACTAATTTTAATGTAATGAATTTGTTCTATTTATATGCCCTTCTATATTATTTTCGATGATAATCGAGAGCTCAACTACTCAGCAAGAGGGAAGCTATGCATTACGATAATAAACATAAATCAGTACAGATATTCATCCAATCAGCACATTCATGCCCAAGCAATGCAATAGTTAAACTCACCACAACCACATTAAACAGACAAATCAACTAATCAACCTCACTATAAAATTTACCTACTACCTATCAATTATAGGGGTGCAAATGCATTGGTTTCAATAAGATTTGAGTGGAAAATAGATCCTAACTCATCAAATTCAATTGAATTGGTTTGATTCGATTTTTAAATTGTTATTTAACAAATCCGAAATTAAATTTGTGGGTTGATCCAATAGACACCCTTGACATCAATATTAAATGTGTGAAATTAAATATTACCCATTAGAAATAACTGTCCAAAAATGCAATATAGCCAACTATAAATTATAGTCAAATACATTAACTTTTAGATATTATTTATGAGAGAGAAAGAGTAATTCTTTTATTAAGTTAGGAATTATATTTGATGTACTGACTTTGACAACATCATCTAATCATATATTTTTATTTGTAAAACTTTCAAAACAGTAAATAACCAAGTTAAATACTTTTACTAAGGTAGCAGCACATATTTGAATTTCTGTATAAAACTTTTTAACTCTAAGTTAATGGAGATATAAAATTTATTTTTACATAATTGATTAATAATAAAATTGATTATATATACTGATGATCACCCTTCTTTGACTTGGCAATCAGTATTGGCATACAGGATTCAACCTAAGTGAAGTCTCCTGCTTTGTCCTTATGACTTGCATATCGAGTAGCAATAAGTCTAAAATGTAAAAGAAGTTCTTAATTTGATCAACGTCCATTGATCGATTCGCCAGTTATATTTTACAAATATAGCTGTTGATTTGGATTATTCAGCACAGTCCAATCCAATCCTTTAACCGCGTTATATATCAAGTTGTATGTATATCTGGGGCAAATGTTCTGTTTGCCTCAACTGTTATGAATTTGTACCTAGTTAAGTGGGACAAAAAGACATATTTTCCTTCTCATGGTGGCAAAGTCCTCTACTTTATCATATCATATTTAATATATGACTGCGGATTTATTATGGCTTACTCACCCATGAACTAGCTCGTCGATCTTGTTTCAAAGTACCTTCGGCTTCTATATCAAAAAAAAATAAAGCACCTTCGGCTTGTTTCGTTTCCTTCACTGTATTTTCCATTTATCCATATACAACTTTTGTTGGGTTATGGAAATATGAGTATCTTGCATATATGATATCAGCACTTTTTCGAATATAATTTTGGACACATGGTCGATAATATTGGCTCATTGCCACATCTAAGATGGAGGAGGGTGGAGTTGTGGAGCATAATGGGGAGGGAAGAGGAAAGTGAAAATGTAGAAAAGTTAATGTGACATTTGAATTTAGAAAAGAATGATACTTAATTTGATAAATGAGTTGATTGATTTGGGATTACTAGCTTTTTCAGAATTTACCAGCGCCTTCTTAATGAATCACCGGCATATTACGCAATTTACCAAGCAATGGACAGTCCAATTCAATGGGACTTCTAATCATTTTTGTACTAGTGTGATTTTTATTTGTTAATATTGGTCCCAAAATGGGCTAAGCTACGAAACAATTTAATTAAATTGAGTAAGACTTATGGGATTGGAAAAAAAAATTTGGAAGAGATCTGCATGATTACTAGCTTTTCACAAAATTACCAATGTTTTAAGAATGAATTACCAACATACCATGCTAAATTATTAGCAGTGAGTCCAATTCAAGATGAATTCTAGTTATTTTAGCACTAATTTCATTTTTATTTGTTGGTGTTGGTCCCAAAAAAGGGCTAGAGAGTATAATGGCAGGAATTGACACCAAAAAAGATAAAGCCATAATGTTTTTTGTTTGTTAATATTTTTTATATTATACAACGCTTTACATTATTCGATACAATATTTCTCTACCTTCATCAAAAAAGATTTTTTTCTTATATAAATATGTACCAAAAATTTATTAATAAAACCAATTCAATTTGTATTACAATTGTCAATATTCATTCCCCCTTTATTTAAATCACTAAAAGATAATCCTGACACTACATAGGAAGGTTGGTAAAGTACATAAGTGAGTGATTAATCACCCTTAGATTATATAGTGAGATCCACACGTGATGCATACATGCTTAGAGTTATTGATCCAAGGATGAGTAACCTATTACTTGTGCATTTTACTAACCTCCAACTTAAATGAGCCAAATCATAGAATAACAAATACAGGGTCCATAATTATGTACACATATTAACATCCCCTCCACTTTATTAAACCCATTATTTTTATTTTATCTTCAATTTTTTTTTGGTTAAAACTAAGAAGGCATTTAATAATATTTTATATTATTTTTATTAAATATTACGGACAAGTATTTAATAATTTTTTAAAATTATTTTTATTAAATATTACCAACTAGTTACTAAGGTTAATTATATTATTTTATTTAAAGAACTTCAATTTTATATTACCGACAATGGCCACAGTATTATTTTTAAAATTATTAATTATTTTATTATCGACGTATAATTATGTCTCTGGCCATGGTGAAGCATTTTATCTAATTGTATGGATGGCTAAATATTTTATTACCGTCAGTAAACACATTGAAAAATACAGGTGTTTTGCTAGGTCAGGAATATTCATCGACGGCCTGGAAGTAATCCCGATATCTGTCAATACACTTGTCGATAATGACCCCATTTCTTGTAGTGCATATCAAGGTCCAAGCCCATGTTCGAAGGATGGAGGATTCTAAAATGGGAGGATGGAGTATGATCGGAAGGGTAAGGAAAATGGAAATATAGAAGAGTGAGCACACTTGAAATTATAACATTATTATCTTACTGTTAAAAAAAAAATTTAATTTTAAATGAATATTTAACAAAAAAATTTAAAGTAAATCACCAAATTTATGTAAAGTTTGGTATTATTATTTAAACGTTTATTCTTTGTAATTATGTAAATTATATAAAAATGAAAAATATAATAAAATAATAAATTTAATTCCTTCTTAAAATTTAACATTAAATAAGGATGCATGTAGAATGCTTTATAAAGCATTGTATAGTATTATAATATTAGAATTATTTATAAATAAATAATATTATCATAAAATATAATATTTTATATTGTGTTACACCAAACACTATATAGAATTAAAAGTTTATTAGATTTTATCCTATCAAATTTTATGATATCATTTATTATCTTATCAGGTGTGTCAAATGAACCTAAGGTCTATTAACTTCTTAATATTATATAATGTTTCACATGACAATGTATCTGATGTTACATTATTATGTGATATACTACTATGATTGTACTATTTCAAATAATTTTAATCTTAAATTAATGTTTAACCAAAAATAAAATCATAAATAATTTATTTATTTATAAATTTAAAAATAAATATTATTATTTAAACATTTATTATTTGTAGTTATATATATTATATAAAAACAATAACTACATTGAAAAATATTTTATGTTCCAATTTTTTTTTTATATTTTTGCGCTACAAGTAGTAATATGAGATTAATATGTCAACCAAAAATCAACCAAAATTAATATATAGCAACCATTACACAATATTATGGCATCACTAATTACTAAACCAAGTTGGGTTCAAAACATAATTCCATCATTTTGGTTTGGATGATTTGGGATAAGTTGTGCAATTCCCATAAATTTGCTCAATGTCTTAAATATAGAAAATCCAAGACATGCACTATAAGGACCATGCTTCACTCGGCCCATGTTAGTAAGAGCCTACATTTTGTAGAACCAAACCATAACTTTGAAACTCTTTCCATTCAAGTCATCAAAATCAACGAGTATCTAGGATACAAAATAACACCAAGGAAAACTTTGTCACGTGTCCTATGCAAAACTTTTCAAGAGATAATGATTGGGTTATAAGTAAATAGAATAATCATGGTTCTATTAGTAGCTCTCATCTCTCTAGTGGTATAGAATGTCAATTATATACTATTGATATGTCATTACTCCTTAGTAAATGGGATGATTCCATGAATGAGAATGTATTTTCTTATATTAAAATTTCATATGACTTTATTATATGTAATTTCTCACGAGTGATACCAAAAGTGAGATCAAGATAAGATATGTGAAATAAAAAAATTAAGAGTGAAAGATTATATGTGACAAAGTTATGAGAAATTTTGACACAAGAGCATCTATTCCCTTGCATGAACTTCAAATGCATTTTACCAATATATAACAAGCAGTGATATCCAAGGCGGAAGGTAGTTGGAAAGTTCAAGACTTAAACATAGTAGTTGTCGTTAAGAGTGTTTGTTCTTATGTTGGTTTTTATCATCATGGAAGATAGCTAGGTGACTCATTTGATCAAGTGTGTCTGGTAAAAGCTGTAAAAAATAAAACGGCCTTGGCCTTGATTTGGAATTTAGATTGCATATATGATTATTTATTTATTTATTTTTCAAAATGAGCAAGTGATGTTCATGTTCCATATAAATTTTTCTACTTTGGTCCTTCACCTTGTTCCTCATCAATACTACTATTACACTTTAAACTCTTACCTGATGACTAATGTCAAGCATAGGACACGGACACCACCTACCGATTATTGTAGTCATCCTCGGTATGATTTAACCTTTGATATCTCTTATTTTTCTGATTTTTGTGTTCTATGTTGGTTTTTCATTGGTTTGGTCATTTGATTTCTTATTGAATGCAAACATGTTGCAGTTGGGGTTGTAGTGAAGATTGATATATTGATTTATGTATGCCGTGAAAGACACAAGAACAGAGGCGGGTCAGTTAGCCCAGACTCACAATTTCTGACACTCACTATGGATAAATTTCTGAATGACATTGAAAGGGAGAAGCCAATCAGATATACTGATCAGCAGCTGAGGATTGCCACTGATAACTACTCAAATTTGTTGGGGTCAGGAGGCTTTTCAGTAACGGGGTCATTGTGGCAGTTAAGGTTCTGTTTGGGAGTTCTGACAAGAGAATTGAGGAGCAGTTTATGGCAGAAATGGGTACAATTGGCAGGATTCACCATTTCAATCTAGTTCGGCTATATGGATTTTGTTTTGAAAGGGACTTGATAGCACTGGTTTATGAATACATGGGGAATGGCTCTCTTGACAAGTATCTGTTTCAAGAGAACAAGACAATAGGATTTGAGAAGTTTCAAGAGATTGCAGTTAGGACAGCTAGAGGCATTGCTTACCTGCATGAAGAGTGCCAACAAAGAATAATCCACTATGACTTCAAGCCAGGAAACATTCTCTTGGATAAGAACTTCAATCCCAAAGTCGCGGATTTCGGTTTGGCGAAGCTTTGCAACAGGGATAATACTCATGTAACCATGACTGGATGTAGGGGGACTCCAGGTTCTGCCGCACCGGAGCTTTGGATGCCGCTTCCTGTAACTCACAAGTGTGATGTTTACAGCTTTGGCATGCTGTTATTTGAAATGATTGGAAGGAGAAGAAACCTTGACATTAGACTTTCTGAAAGCCAGGAATGGTTTCCAATCTGGGTTTGGAAAAAAACTGATGCCGGAGAATTGGAGTTGATAACAAACGAATGTGATGTAGAGGAGAAACATAAGGAGATGGCAGAAAGAATGGTGAAGCTAGCTCTTTTGTGTGTTCAGTATAAGCCAGAATCAAGGCCTATGATGAGTGCTGTAGTGAAAATGTTGGAAAGTTCAGCAGAAATTCCACATCTGGTGAACCCATTCCAACGCATGATGGATGGTAGTTTTGTTGTTCATCCATTCCAAGTTTCACAAACCTGTACGGATCATATATACAAGTATTTATTCTGGCTCTTCTGTTATGGTAATTGACTCTAGTATTGTATGTGCTACTCCTGTTATGAGGAAGCATGAGATTGAATTAGCCTCTAGCATGGGGTGATGGAGGAGACGTGCTTCTTTATGAAAGTTTTCTATACCTTAATTAAGCTGTAAATTATTTTCCTTTCTGCTAAGTTTTTTGGTGAAAAAATAAAAACTGCATCCAGCGATTGAGTCTATTGAAAAATAAATTATTTTCCTTTCTAGCAAGTTGAGTCTATATATAATTATATATATACAGGGTTGGATAAAATTATACCGATATAAGTTTAAGCAATATTACATCACTTATAACTTTCAATAAAATTATTTTTTTATCCAACTGTTAAATTACAATTATCTACCATAGAGGCACAAAACATTTCATTTAAGTGACTCACGTGACATTCTTTCTCTCCAACTCTCATGATCCCTGAGCCCAAATCCCCTTCCAATAGCAACAAACGTTCCCCAGAGCCCTCGGTCACCCACAGCCAACCTTTGACCAAAATCAAATTAAAATAAAAACCACGCACAGCCTCCTCCCATACTATTCTTGCGGTGACGTCGATGACAACACTTCTTCACTTGGACAGCCATCCCATCATCCCCTTCAACAGCCCCTCATCTCCTTTACATTGTCATTACTAATTTACTACTCTCGCGCTTATCTCTCTCATCTTTGCAACAGAGGCAGCCTTTGGTGAGTGTGGGAATTGGGACATAAAAAATAAAAGATTTGCTTTGAATTTTTTAATGGTTATTAAATTTTCTCTTATTAGGTGTCTCTGTTAATTTAAACAAATTCCCTTTGAAGATTAAATGCCAATTACGTAATGGTGAAATTGAAGGGCAGAAACATATGTATATGTATTTTACACAAAAGGAATTCATCCAATAATCCAATAATTGTGCAGTGACTGCTAGTACTTTTAACGATTGTGGATATAAGTTTAGATTCAAAGATTGCTAAATTTGTCTGCCAATTATTTGAATTTATGGGGATATTATGTAGAACAGTGTTAATAATTTTTCAAGCAAAAGGTATTGTTCAAATCCCAGCCATTTCATTTTGTCACGTTGGACTAAAGATGCTAATAGAAGCATTGAAACCACTTATACAGAAATTAATTTTGACAGTAATACACCAAGGATTTCAAGAAGGATACATGCCCAGCAGGAAGCTAGCATATTAGTTGATCTTGCTAAAGAATCAGAAGAGATGTATGAGTTTATTATTTTAGAATTAACTCGTATTCTTCAGCCATTGCAATGAAAATTGATTTGAAAATTGGTGATAAACTAACTCATTTAGATTCAAGATATTTCAGAGCAAGCAATCGAAGCACCACAATTAACTATTGGAGACCCACAAGTTTCACAAATGAAAGGAAGAAGAAAAGATGGGGAAAAGGTAACTCCAAATTATAGATTAAAGAGTGGGCTTGAAGTATCACTCAATAAAACACTAGTAAAAATTAAAGGAGATCGTGTCATGTGTGTGGGGAACATGATCATAATAGTAGAAGTTGCAAGAAAAAGATATCAGAATGATTACCATACTTTTAAGCATTCTTTCGTACTTTTGATTATTATCAGAACTCAATTGGCATTTGTTTATTCTTTCATGCTTTGTTGGAAGTTATTTCATGTGTTTCTAAACCATAATCTCAGAATGTCATTTGGTTTTGAGGTCTTTCTTTCCAATTTGATCGCAATTTGAGGTCATAAAAATAAAATTTGATAGTGTCACTCCTTGTTCCATCTACATATGAGACCTTTCAGTTTTAAAAAAGATAAGAACTACACTCAAATGACCATTAATTAGTTATCCTATTCTGTAACAAATTCACCAAGAATTCAAAAGAATTTGAGCCCTAGGTTTTCCACACTTTGCTTTGACTTCATCGTCTTATTCAGCATAGCCAAACTTGAGTGTTCAATCTCAAGCTTTTAATTTGTTGGGGAAGCTCTAAAATTTCATTATCGCATGGTTGTTACCTCTATAATCCTCCATCTCAACTCAGTGAATGAAAGTAATGGGTTATTCTATTTGATTGTTTTGCTTTTTATCAGGGATAGCTTTATGTCAAATTCTTCCACCCATTTCAACGATAAACCCTCAAATTCTTCCTGACAATTTCTTCAATGGATAAATTGATTTGTGACAAAATATGTTAATTTATTTCATCTTTTAATTTTTTTCTTCGTAATTTATATTAAGGAATAAGAATTTGTAGGTTAATAAGTTCAAATGTTCTACCATTCTTCTTTGAAGTTCTTTTCATTTTTGTGAGATTTCTTTTTTTTTTGTACAATATTTTTTTATGTTTGTTTAGTATTGTTAATTTGTATATATATTTAAATATTTCCTCAATCATATAAAGATTTGATTTTTTTTAAGTTATCTTAAAATAAACCAATTTATTTATCTTTTTCATTTTCGTTGTTTATATCCAATTTATTTCTACCTTTCTTCTTTGTGATTTTTTTTTGGTTTTGTATAGAGATTTTTCTATGTTTATTTAGTCTTTTACTTTGTGTATATATCTTAATAGTCTTTTCTATGTTTTGTATAGAAAACAACCACTAGGCTATAGATTCAACTACGTATTGTATAAATCCTTTGTGACAAAGGTAATTGTTTTTTTCATAAATAATTTAATAAAAATTTTACTAAATTTGAGATTAATTTTATTGTTGTATAAATGAGTATTAATGATTTTATAATTTTTTGTTCTCAGAATTTGAAGCCACAATTAAGTAAAGGAGATGCTATTGAACTATTTCAACAGGTCATTTCACTAACTTAAGGTAGTAAAGATTAAGGACTAAGAATGATTGAAGATTGTGTTTAGTTTTATGTTTATTTTTACCTTTGATTTTATTTTGCTTATTTGTTTAGAACATCTATATGAGAGGGAAACCATTATTGTTGTGTTAAGAACAATACTTTCCTTAGTTATTAATGCACAACCAAGCTAGTTGATGATTCCAATAGCAATATTAGACAAAATGCATTGGCTAATCTCTTTTTCCACCTTCTTAAATTTATTTTTTATTTATTATTTTGTAAGGCTTAAAGATTGTGTTATTCAATATATACATAGCCATTGAATTATAATTTCAATTCCATTTACAAAAACTAATTATGGAGAATGTATAATATTTTGAAACAAAATTATATTTTTTATTTAAAATTTTCATTGTGCATTAACGTTGTACAAATTAATTGTTAACTATTATTCTTTTTTATTTTTATGTGAATCAAATATCTATAACTATAATCTATAATCTATAATACTAATATTTAAAACTCATTACATGAAAATTTTTCCATGTGTCATTCATAGAGGAAATTATGGCCCACCATTTTCATAATCTTAATAATTAAAGTAAGTTTTTGAATTTAATTTTCTTTCTAATTATTGATTAATTTTTTCCAATCATGCCTTCATATCTCTTTTTCGTTAACACAATAAAAATACTCTATAAAATATTTTATTCAAAATTATTTAATATGAAAATAATAACAAATAATATAAATAAAATGATAATTGAACGTATTATTATATTATTAAAATTTTATATGTATAATTATTATAGTATTAATTAATCATAACAAAACTATTATAATTATGTTACCACAAAAAAAGACTATTATAATTAACAATAATTTTATTGACCATGTGTAACTATTATATAATTATATAAAAGCTATTATAATATGTTTTCTAAGTTGATAATGAATTAAAACTACAACCCATATGTGATGTATGAGGGGAAAAAACCAATGAAAGTGGATACACATAGGGATTATTCATGGGACGAGAATAAGGACAGATTTTGCCTTCTTGAGGATGACTAATGGGGAGAAGTTCCATTTGTTAAACAAAGTAAGGATGTGGATAGCACACCTTCATTTTTTCAATTATCTTTGTTAGATTTGCATTGTGTATGCATTTTTAATTTTAATTTGAATTTTGTTGCAATAGTAGTATTTGTTACTATGGTTATTTATGTTTTGAATTTTAAAATATTTTTAATTTTTCTCTTTTTGAAAATTTTTAATAAACCCGTGAATACTTATAGAGATTCAAATCCCACGGGGATGGGGAATAGGGACCTGTGATGAGAATGAGAATGGAATGAGATCGAAGGCAAAATTCCAAACGGAGATAAGGGGCATGAGACATGTCCCTTTTCTCATGTATAACCATTGTCATTCCTATAAAAGGCTCATGATATAGTAAAATTATCCACTTATTCTCTTTCATTATTCAACAATTTCAACTTTTGAAATGTGTAAAATTTTCATAAAACAGGCTCTTCATTATTAGTTATAGGTCATCTATTGAGATTTTTCAGCCTTATAAAAAATAAAATGACATATTTACAATTTTTTTATTTATTTAATTATTAACTTATTTTTAAAATAAATTTATATATTTAATTTTCTATAAGATATGTTTAAATAAATTATCATTTGTTTTCCTTAATTATCAACAAATTATTTTTTATTATCATCCCATATAATGTATGGGTCAAACAACTAGTATGATATATATTGAAAAATTGTTGCTATAATAAACGTTATTAAATTAGTGGAATGAGAAAATAATGGGGTATTAGAGTAAAAAGATAATCTGATAATAAATTAAGTGGAATAAAAAATATTTGAACTAATTTTAAAAAAAATTTAGGATTAGAATTTGGAGGAAAGCATAATCAAGCTTTCAGGTATTATTATCTCATTAAATTTTTCTGTTAATGATTCTTAAATATAAATAGTATATATTTAGATTTTTTAATTTTTTGCTCTTTTTCTTGATTTAATTTCGTCAATATTCATTCGCAGATATTCAATTCATAATCACACATGAAATTACAGACTTTTATTCATTGATCATCAATACTAAAATAGATATTAAGAGTATAATAAATAATTATGAAATATTAAAAACTCAAAAGTCGACAATAATTATAAAATGTGAGGAGTAATTTTCAACATTATCTACTCCTTAATTTCAAAACAAATATATATTTATTTTTTAATACATTATAAATTAATATACATAAATACAATTTTGTGTCAAATATATTAATTTATAAATATATGAAAAAATTAATAAATATATTTATTTTGGAAGCGAGGAAGTAGTCCGGTGTGTGAGTGCGACCCAGACAACGCGGTCATCAATTTATCATTGCCTATGCCCGTTAACAGGAACATTTCATTAATAACAAAAAGAACATTTTCCATCATACTGTGGATGTGGATACATTTAGTACGGAGCTGAGTCATCGATTCGTAGCCTCTTTATTAGTATCTACAGTTATTTATTTATTACTGCTAAGTCACTTGGCCATTGTGAAGTCAACGGCCACTTCCTGTCAGCAAAGATGCCCCACTTCTAAGTACGTATGTACTATTTCTCAATATTTATTAATAACTATTTTTATTTTCATAATATAAAACCTCAAAATTATATCACACTTTCCTTCTCTCATGCACCACACTGCATGTACTTTTCATTATATATGTAAAACGAAAATAGAAAACAGATTAAAATAATAATTTTCATTAACTTTTTACATATAAATTTTAAAAATATGATTATTATAATATTGATTTTTAACAATTATTCGGAACATTTTTATTTTTATCATATAATTATTTTTTATATTAAATATCATTTATTAGGTAATACTACTTAATTTATAATGTACTCTTCTTTATAATTTAGTAGTACTTATTTGTGTATTTCAATTATTCCAAACTAAACAATCATTTAATTATTAAATATTATTTATTTACAATGTTTTAATTAAATTTTTTATTAAAATTATTGTCCATTCTTTAATTTATATAATAGGTTTTGCGCGTCTTAAGTTTTTAATGTCACTGTAAACAATAAAAAATTACTGTGTCATGGACATCGCCTCGCAAATAAATAAATTTAAAAAATCATGTACTGACAAAAAAAAAATTGAAAAATCATCACTCTTTGCTTACTTAAAAATTCATGCATTGGTTGTTATAGGCAATGAAAATTGTTTGTTTAGTTTTTTAATAGGTTACACACACACACACACACATGTATATATATTTTTGGTTCTCCCTGCAATTGAAGGTCAATGCCTTTGCTATAGTTATTTTTAATATTTAATTTTTTAACACAATTTGATTGTCCAAATTATGTTATGTCAACAGTATTTTTTTAAGGTTTCAGTGTTTTTTTTACAACTTTTTTTTCTTTTTTTTAACACAAGTGGGATGACTCATTTGTTAGTCCCATCCACTCTCAGGCTCCAGACCACCACCACCACTTCAAGCTTCGAACAGGCATCCATTGTCATCCTCAGCGATGAGAGGGTAAAATATTAAGTATTAGGAGGAAATAAAATTTTAAAAGTACAAATTAAAAAATAAATATGAAAAGAAAAAATAAAAAACATCCATTGTTCCCTAAATATAATTCGAACAAGTTGAATTATAAACAAAAATAAATAAATACAGATAAATTAAAAATTGAATTCTTAAAAAAAATCCAAATTCTTAAAAAAAATCAAATTCTTTAAAAAAATTGTTCATTACATAGAATTGATTTGTCTAAATTCTATGTAACGAACAATGTTCACTTGAAAAAAAAGAAAAAAAGAGAACTATTTAGTTAATAGAATTGAAAAAAAAAAGAGAAAACTTTTCACTTAATAGAATTGAAAAAAAAAAAAGAACTATTCAATACAACTAGGTAGACATTGACCAGTGACTATAGGACAGTGGGCACATATTTCTTATATCTATTATTTATGACTTGCATCTAGCTGAATTGGATAATTATATACATGCCAATATATATTCCGAAGACTTTCATTCTCCATAAAGGAATCACTGGAAGTTATTAAAACTGCCTAAGTAGTTTCTCACACTTTTTTAGAGTAAATTAAGATATTATAAATCATTAAAAAATATAATTTTAAATAATAAATTATTCACTATTATTATAATTGTAATAAAAAATAATTAATCCAATATAATGATTAATTCCCTATGGGAGCTCTTTCGAAGAGGCAAATCGCCACGAAACACTCTTCATTCTCATGAGTGGGATCAAACCTCAAGCCATATGATTAAGGGATAAGACGAGCTGTCACCATACCACACCTCGTGATTAATTATTCACTATATAACGGTTATGATTAAGTTACACCACCAAGTAACCTTTCACATGCTTTTTTTTTTATTGATCCAACCATTGAATTATAATTACATATTTATCATAAAGATCACTTGTGCCAAATTTTCTTAAAAAAAATTGAACATTAATAAGAATGTAATCATATAACTCCTATTCTTTATCTACATATAACTATGTCAAACGATTTTCGATTAATATGAAATTTTATAAGCATGATCTATATGATGTGATATTTTAATTCTAACTGAGTTTTGTTAAAAGTTAATCCAATAAAAAGTTATTCAACGATGCAACAGTTACTTAAAGTTGCACTAGTATAACTTGATCTTAACACACACATCTGTGTGTGTGTGAATGGTGGTTTATAGTGAGAGTGAAAATAACAAATTTTGACCGTTAGATCTTATATGAATGTTCAAAATTAAAACATAAAATCATGTGTTTTCTAAGTCATCACATGAGTATTAATTATCATTAATTAATTTTCAATCATAGTCATTCATATATAATGATACGATCCATATTTACTCTTTTCTTTCGTAATAAATCAATTCTTTTACTTAAATCACCCATATATATATAACTAGTCATTTGATATATGTATACGGATGATAATAAAAAATAGTTTATTGACTATTATTGAAAATAAATAATAATTCATTTAAATATATTTTACAAAATTGAGTATAAAACTTATTTTGAAAATAAGTTAAAGTTAAATAATTAAATAAATAAACAAAATATAAATGAGTATATATGGATCTGAAATAAGTCATTTTATTTTATATTTTATTTTGAATATCATGTTTACAAAGTTGAGAAAATCTCAATAGATGACCTCTAACTAACAATAAAAATCATATTTTATGAAAATTTTGCATGTTTCGATAGCTAAAATTGATGAATAATGAAATAAAATAAGTTGATATATTTGCAATATTATATACTTTAATATGGATAACAATATATCCATGAAAGAGAGGATACGCCTCCTGCACCCTGTCCACATTTAGAATTTTGTCCCCTGTTCTCATCCCTGTCATTGGTTCCTATTCCCTATTTCTTATGAGGATTTGAATCAATATGGGTATTTGCGAATTTATTAAAATAATTTCAAAATTAATTTGAAAATTATTTTAATATTCAAAACATAAATATGCATAATACTCATTCCCTTTTAGAGTATCCGTCCACTTTTAAATAACTTCATAGTTCAAAATATCTATTAATTTCGCGTTTCAATAAAGCATTAATTTTTTTTTCAAATACTACCCTTAATTAATTTCACATTTTCAAAGTATTCCATTTAATATTAGTGTGCTATATTAATTAATATGTAAGGATACATTTGTACATTCACTATATTTTACTCAATTACCAATATCATTTATTATCTTTTTTAATATATGTGTTTGTCTAAAATTGACAGATATTTTGAAAGGAAGTGAATAACAAATACTACTAATGCAATATAATCTAAATTAAAAATGAAAATATATACATAATACAAATTCAATAAAGATAATTAAAAAAATAAATGTGCGCTAAGATTTTCTTTTATATGTGTGTTTGTATGTGTGTGTGTGTATAAATGGGGAATTGATTGCCAGATCTTCATGGCAGAGATCTCATTCATTATCTTTATCCGTTTAACAACAGTGACTCGCCTTCATCCTCGTAAAGACTAAATGTGTTCCCATTCTCGTCCTTTTTCAGGTAATCCTTGTGGGTACCGCTTCAATGATTTTTTTATCATTCTAGCCATTTATATATTTTTGTAATAAATTAAAATATTTAATTTATAAAAACATATAAATATACTTTCTAATTAATAAAAAATAATGAATAAATTTAATTTACATGATTTCACTTGCACCTCATTTCCTTCTATCTCACTTTAGTAAATATTCTTCAAATAAATGTTTTTCAAGTTCTTCCATAACCATATACAAAATAAAAACCTCATTTTTCAATAGTTATTAAGTCCATTATATTATCATGAAGTATCCTATGAATTTCATCAATTGAAGACAAGTACCCTCTAAGATCGTCAAATAATTGCTCTCTATCATATTATAACTCTTCAGCTAAGAGATGAATTTGAAATTAGTTGAGTGGAGAATCATTTGGGTATGAGATGGACTTAAACTTTTTCAAAAACCTTCCATTTGAATTAAATAACTTTTCAATTTCAATTAAAGATAAATTCTTTAGCTATAAACTTGGGATAGAAATATATACAAAAAAACCTAATTTTTTTTAATGATAATATGAAACTCTCAACTTATTCTAAAAAATAAAATATTTTTCTTTAAAACTTGGAAATATAATATTAAAATCATTGATAAAAAATTTAAATTACAATTTAAAATCTACATTAATTCCTTAATATACTTCTCTGATCATATAAGATTTCATTTTCTTAAAGTTTCCAAACATGGTCCATACAAATTGCAACATGCTCATTATGTTTGTCACTAATAATATAATAAAGAGTTTTCTTAACTAATTTCCAGGTGCTAACTCAACAATTTCTTTTATACCTTCAATAAATTCATTGTTTAGGAAATGCATGAGAAATTTTTGATAAATTCTATTCATATATTAAGCTTCCAAAATGAAAAAAAAAAACCTTTCAATAACCTTAGCACATGAATTTATCATTTTTAAAGGATAATTTGAAAAAACCTAAAATTGCAGTAGCTTGATAAATAAAGCTCAATTTTATATTAAATAAGAAAATTATAATTTCATAAACTGCTTGTTCTCTGTCATTTTGAATTTAAGCCTTATATAAGTATATTTAAATATGTATTTGACTTTTATGAATATTAAAAATTTAGTTTTTATCTTTATAATTTTTTTTTAAATTGTCTTTTGATTTTTATAATTGTTATTATGTAAAAGTGATAACTAACCATAAGACCATAAATATAATACTAAAAAAAGGCTAAAATAAAAAAAATCTAAAATGAAAATAATCAATAAAGATAGTAAAAGAGTTATAAGATTAAAATGATAAACAATCATAATAAATACTCTTATTATATAATGAGTCATTTACCTCATTTTAGTATATCAAGGCTAAATTTCTAGTTTATAACAAATATTATAAATTAACAAATATATTGATTTAAATATAATGGATCATATTACCTATATATATATGTTATCATTTTATCAATAGGTACAAAAATTATATAGTAATTAATCAATATTATATATTAATTAATTAATTAATAATTAGGAGTATATAAGTAAAGTAACATAACTTATCTGATTTAAACTTTTTCCAAACACTTGTATTTTAAAAAATAAATGATATAATTTAAAATTAATTTTAATTAATTATTTTAAATAACCTCAACATATAAGGTTATCAAAAATAATGTACAATATTTTTTACCATGTAGATTTCAGCATAAATTGCCTAGATATTAAAAATGATTATTATGAATGTTGAAATTATATAAATTAATGATAGTAAACTAGTGATATATAATAATTATGATTATAATTTTTTTAAAAAATATTAATTATTAAAATTATGAAATTGCGGGCTCTAAATTATTTTAGAAGCTACACTAGAAAATCCAAAGAAGTGTTTAACATTAGTATTATAGATTTAATTAAATGTCGGTAAGTTTTAAATATATTTAATTTTTGTAGTGCAATCCTGATATTAAATACTGATAATTGTCAATGATACTCTAATAATATCTCACAATTGTAGTTTTATTTTTCTAAAAAATAATTAATGATAATTTCTTAAAAATTGTGAGCTATAAATCATTTTCATTGCAACACCTGAAAAATTTTCCTCGTAGAGTCAAAATATTAGTACTATATATATATATTTATATATATAAAAGTGTGTGTGTTCTCCATAAATACAAAAACTGATGTATGTAATCCATTTGCAATATCAAATGCAGTATCATATCTTGATCTTATGAAAAAAATAATGAAAAAAATTTCCCATCCCTAACAACCATTGAATGAAATTATCTATCATCGTAGCCAAACTCCAAACAAATGAATAATTTTTATTTATTTATTTATTTTAACTTTTTGTCATTTTCTTTCAGGCTTTGAGGTATATGTTTTCCACATTTTGCTTTGACCTCATCGTCTTATTCCAACATTGCTGGGTTCAATCTCAAGCTTTTAATTTGTTGTGGAAGCTCTAAAATTTCATTGTCGCAAAGTTCTTACCTCTATAATCCTCCATCTCAACTTAGTGAATGAACGCAATAGGTTATTCTATTTGACTGTTCTACCTTTTATCGAGAATAGCCTTATGTCAAATTCTTCCCACCTATTTCATTTTTCCCTTAAAATTCTCGTCCCTTTTGAAAAGAAAAACTATATTGAGAATAGGTTTTAATTCTACGATCTATAAGGGAGTTTTGTGTTCAAAAGTTTTGATTTTTGTTTGTAAGGATTGCCAAATCAATTATGCTGTTGGAGGAACTATGAATGTCATAATTGAGATTAATTTGTGATTTTGATTGGAATTATCAGAAAGAGGAGCTAAAACACAAAATACAAGAAATAGATAAAATAAAAAGTATAGTCAAGGGTTTATCAATAAAATCAACACCTAATATGAATGTAATCTTGGTGCTGAATTCAATATCGCCTAATAGCATGAATGTAATGTTCCAATCAATCTCCTAATGATAGTACCGCAAATCGCTGTCCAATACTCTTAAGTTGTTTTAATCTACTTAGTATTATTAATTAAATATTGACTATTGATACTAAAAGTGATGTGGCTAACAACTAATTTAAAATAGTGAAAATTTCTTAGCTCCTCTGGGAGAGAGAGTGATTCTTTCTTCACATGGATTTTGCACCATTGACAAAGTCTTGGTAAGTGTGAAAAGTGTTGGGGCCCACATAAATAAAAGATGGAGATGATTTATGGAGGAAGAAATTTTTTCCTCCTGGGGAAGGAAGAATCTCTCTAAAATAGTACTGCCAACTGTGTGGTCCATTTTGTTTTGGACAGTAATCAAATTAATTCACAACAAACTTGTTGTTTGGTTTCCTAGTCGAAGCTACGTCACATCATGCATTTTTATCCAAATAAAACCAAAAAAAATTATTTATGGATATAAATTCAAAAAAATTTAGTATATATTTAAACTGTTTAAGATGCACGTGAATACACTTGAGGAAAAGGGCATGAATATGTAAGGTCTTAGTGTATTCATGTTTTAATTGAATACACAAGAGGCCTTTAGCGTATTTATGTCCATTTTGAATGGCAAGTCCCAAGCGTATTTATGTTAACTCTATATATGAATAATTTAGTTACTATTAGGTGAATGATTTCTTGATGATGATATTTTTTTTTTGCTTTTTATTCTATTAAATTTAGCAGTTTAATATCAAACCACCAGTGAATTTTTAATTAAAAATTAATTAGTTTAAGATTTATGGTAGTAAAATGTAAAACTTCAAAAGACTGTGTTGGTTTGTGGGACAATCATCAATCCATAAAGCAATAAGGGATTTTACAAATGGTATAGTCTACCCTTCCGTATGGTGTGGTTCGGGGATGAACCAAGCGGAAATTAGTGGGCATGTAATGCCAAATATGAGGGAGTAATCACGATGCAAAAAGAAGGCACGATAAGGAACAACTTGACAGACTTCAAAATAGGGATGTTACACCCTATGTATTCAATTAAAACATGAATACGCAGAGTCCTTGATGTATTCATGCCCATTTGGAATATGCGAGATCTCCAAGCGTATTCGCGTGCATTTTAAACAGTTTAAATGTGTACTAAAATTTTTTTCAATTTATATCCATAAGTAATGTATTTTTTTGTTTTATTTGGGTAAAACCCACAGCATGAGTAGTAACATATTTTGAAATCAAATTTAAGAAAATTATTCGGTAGTTATTACATAATGAACATTGCAAAAGAAAGAAAAAAGATTATTTATTAAAACTCTTTTATCCAAATTAAAATGTTGTAGCCTCAATTTGTAATGTAGGAGGTTTTATTTGAAGATAAACAATTATTCTTAAAGTTGGACGTGGATCAGCTATGATGATTAAAAAAAATACAAACTATAAATATAATTTAAAATAAAAACAATGATTTATTATTCAAGTTTAAAAATTGAAAATAGTATCCATAATATTTCCAAGATTCTACTTAAAAATGTGGAGGATTTTGCTTATTTTTTAGCCCTCTAAATAATTATCTATTTAAATTAATTTTTTATATATAATGAAGAACAATTGAGTTGATCAGTTTTCTAAATAAAACTAATTAAATATAGGAGAGAATAACCAATGTAAATGTAATATGATATACATTGAAAAATTATTGCTATAATAAAAGTTATTAAATTAGTGGAATAAGAAGATAGTGAGGTATTGAAGTTAAAAGGTAATCTAATAATAAATTATGTAGAGTAAAAATATTGAATTCATTTTAATTTTTTTTTAGGATTAGAATATGGAGGAAAGCATAATTAGGCTTTTAGTGTTATTGTCTTATTAAATTTTCTGTTAATGATTCTTAAATATTAATAGTATATATTTGAAACTTTTTAAAATTTTTGCTCTTTTTCTTGATTTAATTTCATCAATACTCATTCATAGATATTCAATTCATAATCACACATGAAATTACAAACTTTTATCCGTTGATTATCAATACTAAAATAGATATTAGCAACATAATAAACAGATTCTCTAAAATATTAAAAACTCAAAAACCGACAATAATTATAAAATGTGAGGAGTAATTTTCAACATTATCTACTCTCTTAATTTCAAAACAAATATATATTTATTTTTTAATATATTATAAATTAATATACATAAATATAATTTTATGTCAAATATATTAATTTATAAATGTATTAAAAAATTGATAAAGATATTTATTTTAGAAGTGAGGGGAGTGCGACCCAGACGATGCGGCCATCAATTCATCATTGCCCATGCACATTAACAGGAACATTTCATTACGGAGCTGAGTCATTTATTCATAGGTTCTTTATCAGTAAGTACAGAGTTGAGTCATCAATTGGTAGCTTCTTTATCAGTATCTACAGTTATTTATTTATTACTACTAAGTCGCTTGGCCATTGTGAAGACAACGGTCACTTCCTGTCAGCAAAGATACCCCACTTCTAAGTTCTAAAGTTTTAGTTTCCCGTTTCCACACTACTGATTAGCAATGTTTGTCTTGCACACAGCGTTTTATTCATGGCTAGGAGAGGGATGTGTGTACTATTCCTCAATATTTATTAATAACTATTTTTTATTTTCATAATATAAAACCTCTAAATTATATAACACTTTCCTTCTCTCCTGCATCATACTCCATGTACTTTTCATTATATATGTAAAACGAAAATAGAAAACAGATCAAAATAATAATTTTCATTAACTTTTTACATATAAATTTTAAAAATATGATTATTATAATATTGATTTTTAACAATTATTTGGAACATTTTTTTTCTCATATAATTTTTTTATATTAAATATCATTTATTAGTTAATAGAACTTAATTTACAATGTACTCTTCTTTATAATTTAGTATTACTTATTTGTGTATTTTAATTATTCCAAACTAAACAATCATTTATTTATTAAATATTATTTATTTACAATGTTTTTAATTAAATTTTTTATTAAAATTATTGTCCATTCTTTTATTTATATAATAATTTTTGTTGAACTTTAATAATGTATAAATAATCAAATAATAAAATTAATCTTATACCTTAAAAGCTAATCAAACCTAATTAATTCTACTTCTCTAATCTTGATTAAATTGTCTGTGATTTTGATTTACAAGAGTGATTATGATAGATAAAGTTATACAATACATGCATCAAACAATAACAAAAGTATATTGTGTAGTATTGGATTATATCTCGTGTTCTATATAATATATATACCAAACACATCCTTGTAAAATGAGTGGAGATCATAGATTTTTATAATTCAATTAATGGGGTGGAGTTTTTAGGTCAAACTTGTCGAAATTAAACATATTTCCCTCTCTTTTTTTCAAAATGATAACCTATCTCTTTTGGTTTTCAACTTAAATATATATAACGATTAGGATCAAGTTGCACCGCTAAGTAATTTTCTATAGAAATTTTTTTTTGTCGATCTAAACATTGAATTATAATTACATATTTATCATAAAGATCACATATGCCAAATTTTCTAAAAAACTTAAACATCAATAAAAATGTAATCATGTAACTCATATTCTTTATGTATATATAATTATGCCAAACGATTTTAGAATAATATGAAATTTTATAAACATGATTTATATGGTGTGGTATTCTAATCCAACTATGAATTTTGTTAAAGGTTAATCCAATAAAAAGTTATTTAATGATGTAACAATTACTTAAAATTACAATAGTATAACTCGATTTTGACCCATATATATGTGTGTGGTAGCAACTCAAGTACCAATAGTGGTTTATTATGAGAACGAGAGTAGCAAATCTTGGTTATTGGATCTTATAGTGATCAAAAATTAAAATATAAAATCATGCAATTTTCTTAGTGATCACATAAGTATTAATTATCATTAATCAACTTTCAATCATAATCATCCATATCTAGTGATACGATCCATATTTGCTCTTTTCACTATCATAATAAATCAATTCTTTTACTTAAATTACTTATATATATATATATATATATATATTTATCTTCAAGAAATACGAAAAACCTGATGTAATCCATTTGCAATATCAAATGCAGAGTGTCATATCCTCTTACGAAAAAATTAATGAAACAAATTTCCATCCCGTAACAACCATCGAGTGAAATTATCTGATCATCGTAGCCGAACTCCAAGCAAATGAATAAATTTTATTTATTTATTTCACATCACGTTGCCGCATCCACAAAATATTATATTTAAGACGTGCAGAGAACGTGATCATCAGCGTAATCGCCCATGGCTATTAAAAAAATGATTAAAATTGTTGACTGAATAATTTCATTTCATTTGAAAAGTTTTAATAATTGAAACGATAGATATATATCTCCAGGTCCTTGGTCTGATTTCGAGAAAGCAAGCTTACATAAGCAGATGCTGTCATGGTTTGCATCATGGACGAACCTGATCTATAGATGGTCACATTAACATAATAATATATAATCTATAATACTAATATTTCATACTTTTATAAGAGAAAATTTTTCAAGTGTTATAATGATTTAAGACCCATATAACTTTTAAGAAATTAATCATTAATTATTTTAAAAAAATAAAACTATAATTATGACATATTATTAGAATATCAATGACAATCATCAGTATTTAATAAGGATTGCACTATAAAAATTAAATATATTTAAAACTTATTGACATTTAATTAAATCTATAATACTAATATTCAACACTTCTTCAAGTTTTCTATGTGTAACTTTCAAAGTAATTTAGAGCCCACAAATTTCATAAATTTAATAATTAATATTTTTTAAAAAATTATAATCCTAAGTATTATATATTGTTAGTTTACTATCATTAATTTATATAATTTCAATATTCATAATAATTATTTTTAATATCAGGACAATTTATGTTGAAATCTACATGAAGAAAAATATTGTATATTATTTTGATAACCTTATATATTGGAGTTATTTGAAATAATTAGTGATAAATAAAATAAAAAATAATCAAAATTAGTTTTAAATTATATAGTTTATTTTTTAAAATATAAGTGTTTGAAAAAAGTTTAAATCAAATAAGTTATGTTATTTTACTTATATACTCCTAATTATCAATTAATTAATTAATATATAATATTGATTAATTACTATATAATTTTTGTCCCTATTGATAAAATGATAATATATATATAAAATAATATGATATGTTATATATAAATCAATATATTCATTAATTTATAATATTTTTTATAAACTAAAAACTCAGACTTATATACGTACTAAAATGAGGTAAATGACTCATTATATAATAAGATTATTCACTATAATTATTTATCAGTTTTATCTTATAACTCTTTTGCTATCTTTATATATTGGTTATTTTTGTTTTAGGTTTTTTTTTATTTTACCTTTTTTTAGTATTATATTTATGGTCTTACATTAGTTATCACTTTTACATAATGACATTTATAAAAAGTAAAAGAGAATTTTAAAAATATTTATAAAGATAAAAACTAAATTTTTAATATTTGCAAAAGTCAAATACATATTTTAATATATTTATATAGGGCTTAAATTCAAAATGACAAAGACCAAGGAGTTTATGAAATTATAATTTCCTTATTTAATATAAAATTAAGTCTTATTTTTCAAGCTAACATGATTTTAAGTTTTTTTTTAGATTATTCTTAAAAAATGATAAATTGATGTGCTAAGGTTATTGAATAGAATTTATCAAAAATTTCTCATATATTTCCTAAACATTGAATTTATTAAAGGTACATACAAAGAAAATTGTTGAGTTAGCTCTTGGAAATCAGTTAAGAAAACTTTTGTTACATTATTAGTGACAAACACAATGAGTATGTCAATTTGTATGGGAACATGTTTAAAAACTTTAAGAAGATGAAATCTTATATGGGAGAAGTATATTAAAGAATTAATGTAGGATTTAAATTGTAATTTAAATTTTTTTTATCAATGATTTTAATATTATATTTCTAAATAAGATAAATATGGAATTTTTTAAAATAAGTTGAGAATTTCATATTGTCATAAAAAAAACCTTTATTTTTTATATATCTTTCTATCCCAAGTTTATAGCTAAAGAATTTATCTTTAATTGAAATTAAAAAGTTATTTAATTCACATGGAAGGTCTTTGAAAGAGTTTAATTCTATGTCATACCCAAATGATTCTCCACTCAATTAATTTCAAAGTCATCTTTTAGTTGAAGAGCTAGAATATGACACAAAGCAATTGTCTAATTATCGTAAAGGGTGCTTATCTTCAATAAATAAAATTTAGAGGATAATTTATTATAATATAATGAAGTCAATAACCACTAAAAAATGAGATTTTTATTTTGTATGTGGTTTATAGAGGAACCTAAAAACATTCATTTGGATAATATTTACTAAAATGATGCAGAAGGAAATGAGATATAATTGAAATCATATAAATTAAATTTATTCATTATTTTTTATTAATTAGAAAGTATATTTTTAAGTTTTTATAAATTAAATATTTTAATTTACTAAAAATATGTAAATGACTGGGATGATTAACAAAATTGTCGAAGCAAGTATCCAGAGGGATTACCTAAAAAAAGAACAAGAATGAGATCACATTTAGTTTTTACGGGGCGGAGTCACTACTATTTGTTAAACGAATAGGGACAATGAAAAAAGTTTTTGTCCCATAGAGATTTGACAATTCTCTATTTATATAAATTATTTATTTATTTATATATATGTATAAAAGAAAATCTTAGCACACATTCATTTTTTTAATTATCTTTATTGAATTTATATTTTTTTTAAATTGGATTATATTTCAGCATAGTAGTTTAAAATATCTATCAATTTTGGACAAACACATATATTAAGAAAGATAATAATTTACATTGGTAATTGAGTAAAATATATATAGTGAATAATGTACTAATGTATCCATACATATTAATAAATATTAATTAATATAGCACACTAATATTAAATGAAATGTTTTGAAAATGTGAAATTAATTAGGAGTAGTATTCGAAGAAAAATTAATGCTTTATTGAAATGCAAAATTGAAGATATTTTGAAATATGAAGTTATCTGAAAGTAGACATATATTATGAAAGGGAATGAGTATTATGCATATTTATTCATCAATTTCAATTATTGAAACATGCAAAATTTTTATAAAATAGGTTTTTTTTATTGTTAGTTAAAGGTCATCTATCAAGATTTTCTTAACCTTATAACATAATATTCAAAATAAGTTATAAAATAGAGCAACTCATTTCATATCCATATTAATTTATATTTTGTTAATTTATTTAATTATTTAACTATTAACTTATTTTCAAAATAAATTTATATACTCAATTTTCTATAATATGTATTCAAATGAATTATTATTTATTTCCAATAATGATCAATAACCTATTTTTCATTTTCACTTTTACATAAACATAGTTTTTATATATAATAGCCCGTGAAGTGAAGGTTAACCAATACTAATAAGACAAAACCCTAATTTAGTTCCTTTAAAATTTTACATTGGATAAATTAGTTCTTGTAAAAATAAAATCCCCAAATTAGTCCATACAAAATTAAATAGTTGGGCAAATTATATTGGTCACTATAAAAAAATCTCAAATTAGTCATTACAAAAGTGAATTATTAGATAAGTTAGTCCTCATAACCCAACTTATCAGAGGGACTAACTTGGTCGATTATTCAATTTTGCATGAATCAATTTGTTAGACTTGAAATTTTGCATAGACCAATTTGAGAGCTTTATTTTTCAGAGATCAATTTGTTCGTATTAAAATTTTAGAGGGATTAAAATAGGTATTTTGTCTACCAATAATTAATTTAATTATAATACAGAATTTTAGAAAACTAGAAGGATTTAGGAGGGTAGCTAAGGGGGGCGTAGCAATATAAAAGGGCATGAAGAGTAGGGCATTCCCACCACTGCAAAGCTAGTTATATCAATCTCCCTCACCACTGCTCATCACTCCATATATCCGCTTAGCTTGTCACCACTATGGCTTTACCAACAAGCATTGTGAACCCAACCATCTTCTCGAGAATACATTGGTTCCAAGTCATACCCTGGCAATTTACGTGATTTCCCTGCTGATATCATCAACTCCGAGATAAAGGAATTTCACTTCATTGTCGCCTTTGCCGCAGAGAAATATGATGAGAAAGTGGAATATTAAAAGGCACCGGAGAGTTCTACAAGAATTGGATCGTTCCTAACATCAATGGTGAAATGATCCGGCAGCTGAAGGACACGTATAAGAATGTGAAGGTGGTAATAGGCATCGGAGGTCGCGGCCCCAAATATCCCTTCAATCCTGATAACAAGGACAAATGGGCTGAGAATGCTGGGAATTCGCTCGCTAAGATCATCAATGACCTGAATGACGAAGCCGGCAACATTGTGATCGATGGCATTGACATTAATTATGATACCATCAAGCCCGGTGACGAATATGTCTTTGACCGCTGCATAGGGAGCCTTATAGACAGCCTCAAGAATGTTCGTCACTTGGTCAGTGTGGTCTCCATTGCTCCCTCACACTCTGTCCAACCCCATTACAAGGCTCTCTACCAGCATAAAGAAAACGATATTGACTGGGTCAACTACCAGTTCTACACTCATAAGATCACCTCGGTGGATGAGTTCACGAACCTCTACCGCCAGCTGGCAAATGAGACCTACACACGTCACAATCTCTTGGTGGGATTCAGCACTGATCAAGCTGACGATGGTAATTTGCCGCTAGGGGTCTTCTATAAGGCCTGTGAGGATCTCATCAAAAGCAGAGTACTCCCTGGCATTTTCATCTGGAATGCTAACGACTCCCAGGTGGAGCAGATAGCACAAGAGCTCTTCACCCAGAATTGAAACTCTTATCATTAATGAACTATATCATATCCACCTGAAATTGATGAACCGCGCTTCTTTCCGTTTTCCATTGTGTCCCAGTCAAAATAAATAGGCGGCTATGATGGGCCATGGCATGGCATATTTGTTTGTGTCATGCTTAGCTAGCTATATAGTCTGCTATATGTGTACTAAATAAGCAAGACCCATGCAATCTATTGCTAGCGGTACGTGTATGTGTTAATTTGTGTGTGTGTCGTCTGTCGTGTAATGTTGATTATTGCCTCTAAATTAAATAAGTTTCAGGTGCTGATCTTGTATATATTGTTTTGCATGCTATTTATCTCGTCGGTTTTTTTGCAAACGTATCTACTATATGTTTCATCAGATGCATGTTAAATCTATATACCTTTTGTTAGTGCTTGAAACTACCACCATTCTACGAAGTGAGGTCAAATGCTATCATCCATCATACTAACATAAACAAGACTCTGTGATCAGTATTGATGTGTCGTTCTTGTTTCTTTCCTTTAGTATAGTGCAAGTGCAACACTACCTTTGAATCTTTGGGTCTTCAAATTACTTTCATCAATTTATACGCTAATCAAAATGATGTAAGAACTAATCAAATAATATGATGGATATAAAATCAAGTAGATCAAACCATTTTTTTCGATTTATTCTTCTCTCTTTTATGCTACTGCTTTTTATGAAACAATAAAAGTACAAGACAACAGATTTGATGCCCTTTTCAATGATTTGTTTGTCTATTGGCGGTGAATACCTAACTTTTATCCAATGGTGATGTGTTCACACACCCTTACACTCACGCCACTTTAAATAATAATAATAATAATAATACCCCCATTTAAGTCAACCCACGACCCTCACCCCCCAAAACACACCATTTCATTTTATTTCCTTGCCCTGAGACATTTCTCTTCTTCTCCTCCTCCTCTTTCCACTACCCCCATAGCTCATCACCTTGAGTGTGAGCCACCAGTTTTGGCTCACATTCTCAACAAACACAAAGGTCCAAGCAACGTATAGAATAACCCATCTCCTCTCCTCTAACCAAGCATACTCACGGCCAATAGAGAAGGAAAAATTAGGGGAAGGTTTTGTTTGGTTTTCAAATCCTTGAAACCTTCATGCATATTAAAGTATATAAATAACAAAAATTTCATTTCTAATCTATACAGTAGTGCAAAAAAAAAAAAATAAAAATTGAAAGCCCCCTGCATGCAACCAAACCCAATTCTAAAAATCCAAAATGAACAAATATTTGATTTTGCACAATTATAAAAGTTGAAAAACAAAATACACAACAAAAATAGAAAAAAAAATCAAACCAAAGCTCCCACAATCAACATTATCGGCGCTCCCTCCAATAGAGCTTCTACATTAATAAAATAGCAACAATAATTACTCTCCAATGTATTAAAAAATAACACTTTGGGCAATGAAAATGAACGAAAAAACAAAGCCAAATAAAAAAGTAAATTGATTAAAATGTTCACCAACATACCTAGATTACAATGACGGCTTTGGTTTCGCGAATGGAGCTCTAGTGTCGGCAAATGGTGACAGAGGGTGGTGGTGGCGAAAAGAGAGGGGAAGAGAGAGAAGTTGCATAATAAGGAAAAAGAGGGTTCTATTTCCTCATATTCGCGTGTTTCCAATGGATAGTTGACGGATAAATTCGTCTGTAACCGTTTAATGAAACAGTGCATTAACTGGTCCACTTATTACCAATGAGTATGTGGAATCCTAAGAGACGCGCGCCAACGTTTCAAAATTTCGAAAACCTATCGGTAATAAAAATATAAAAATTTATTATAAAAATAAAAATAAATTTAATTAAACCGACGATAATTAAAATAAAAATTTATTAAAAATAAAAATTAATTTAATCAAACCCGTTAATAAGCTATGAGAATTTAAAAAAAAATAAATTTAATTAATACACATTGATTAACCCATCAGTAATTAAAAAAAAATAATTTAGGAACTTACACGTCGGTAATGTATAAGAATAAAAATATATATATTTTTTGATTGATACCCATCAGGACACCTATCGAAAGGCTATTCACGCCTCGTAGCGCATTTAAATGTACCGAAGAACATAAAATTATTAGCCAACCTATCGTTGACCCATTGGAAATTGTGCGCGCCATCTTGGGCGTGGTGGCACCATCAACTCCTCGCAGGTATACCAACGGACTGTCGTCTATTTTAATACAAAAATGCGTCATCCATCAGTAACTATCGATGAGTTTGCACTCGTAGGTAACATCTGTCGATATCCAATGATTGTTTTTGTAGTTTTTACAAGTGACATGTAGATAATAAAGCTTCACCTAAAGATTTTTAGGTGCATTATAACTAAACAAAAGAGCATTCATAGTTTCTTTTAAAGTTCTATTTTTTTCTTTTTGATACTCCATTATACTCGAGAGAATATGATGAAGCTATTTAATGTATTATTTCTTCTTTTTTTCACAAAAATCATTAAACAAAATATATTCTCCTCCTCTATTCATTTTACTCTTTTAATTTTCTTATTTAATTGATTTTCTACTTCAGCTTTATATATAACGAACATGTAAAAAGCTTCATCTTTATTTATAATTAAATATACTTTAGTATATATAGAAAAATCATCTATAAATGTCACATAATATTTTTTGTCTCCTATTGTTATGGTTGGTTTCAAATCTCCTAAATCAGAGTGAATTAATTCTAAGAATTTAGTTTCTTTGTGTACAAATGGACATGATTTTTTAGTTAATTTTATTCAATACATATTCACACTTTTCTAAACATGAATTAGAAAAAACCAGAAATTAATCCTAAATTTTACATTGTTTTTAATATAAGTACACTAACATGTCCTAATCTTGCATGCTACACATTCATAGAAATAAGCATAGAGAAAGAAGAATATGCATTTTCACTCACAATACATTAAACATTTAACATATATAAACCACTATTATAATAACCTTTTCCACAAAAACTCCACATTTTGAGAGTACAACTTCATCATTTTCAAAAATTTTGACACTAGCTTTAGCTAATACAAAAACAGATACCAAATTATATAATACATTTCAGGTATATAGATAACATCATTTAACAACAAGATAACACCACATGTGAGTTTTAATTTCGCTATTCCTTTACCAATAACTTTAACTCTTTTAGAGTTGCCAACATATACAAATTCCTCTCATTCCTGTACAATATTGTAGGGGTAAAAACACTTTTGTTTGCACAGATATGCCTGGTAGTCCTAGATCAGAGTCTATCACCCAAAATTTTCCCTCTACACATAATTAGTTTTTACAAAACTACTATTGTTATGTCATGTCCAAATTTTTCAGTGGTATAATACTTATCTATTAGGCTTCCCATAGTTAGTAGTCTTGTTGCTTGATCACCTACCCAGAATGCTTCTAGTCTTCCTATACAAATTGCAACCAGTACAACATGCTATAATTACTATAATGAATATGTAAAATGTAATACAATTTGATATATTGATTGCTGTTATCTTCTTATTTGATTTGTATGTATTTTAATAAACAATATAAGCTTCATCATGAAGAGACAAGCACGTTTGTGATATACTAATTCTTAGATATATACAAGCTCAAATTCGTAAATTTTCGTAAAGCCCAAATCATAAAATAATGCTCAAATAAATTTGCAAAGAACATATAGATAGAACAATTCTCAATAAATAACACACGGGATATGAATAAAATAAAAGATTATTCTATCACTTTATAGAAATCCCCAATATAGTAGACTCTTTTGATATTATTCAAGAACTCAAAAACTACAATGGAGATATTTTTCGATGTATAATCCAAGCAATACAATAATAGTGTGTTGTTGTGTTTGAGGATGCCACTCCATTTTTACTATTGCTACTTCCATTATTATTAATTTTTATTTAGGTTCACTAAAATACCCTTCTTCTACTATTAAATTAACTATTTGCTAATATAAAAATTTGTTGTTATTCATTTTATTTATTATTTCATAAAAAAACTCAATATTATATTATTCAAATAATTTTTATAAAAAATTTAAATAATTTAATAGAAGGTAAACATGGTGTGTGCGTTTATAGATTTGAATAATAAGCCAACAAACAGCGATGCCATAAGTGTCGTTGGAAAGTGAACTGTTCCTAAATCTTCTTTTTCTATTATTAAAGTTTTTTTTTTGGATTATAATTATTATTTATTTATTTTTTTGTGTCTCTTTGCATTCACCTTAAATGACTAGCTAGTAATTACCATTCAATAGCTTTGTTAAGGTGTACTCCACGTTAATGTTTGAGAAAATATGACACGTTGAATTCGCATGCATCTATCATTTTTTATTAACAAAATTTAATTGGAGAGAAAATTAATTCTAATTCAGGATTAGGGTGTATTTTTAGGCTGATTGAATATTTACAAAAATATCTATAGTTAAAGTATCTTAAAAAATTACTCTAAGTTTATAGATATCTTATAGATATCTCTATGATAAACATACACATTTATGAAAAAAAAAAGAGAAATTGAACTTAATCATTACATTACATGAGTAGAAGATAAGATTGGCAAATCAACTTATATGTAATGTAAAATAAATTTTACATTGAAACAGATCGAAACAGTTTTACTGATTATATAAACATCAAATTGAAGAAATAAATTATTTTGTCAAAGCACAATCGCTTTTTTAAACATGTTACGACAAAATGGAAAAAGATCACTATAGAAAATTACCGCTTGCGCATTAACCAAAACTAGTAACTGTATAAAAATTAAAAAATGAGATAAATATCAAAGATTGTCGAGTAGTTAGTAGAAGAATGATATTTTAGTAAACCTAAATAAAAATTAATAATAACGAGAGTGGTAATTAATAGCAAAAAAAGAGTAGAATAGCCCCTCCCTATATTTAATTGTTGGGAAATTGATCTTGATCCTGCACCATAAGAAAACAGAGAAAGAGATTTGTTAAGTTTGAGGCATGAAAATGTGCTGTCTTTAAGAATTATTCTATCATTATGCAGAAATTTCCCAAAATATAGCATGCTCTTTTGGTATTATCCGAATTCAAAAGCTACAATAGAGATATATTCTGATGTGTAACTCAAGCAATACAATAATAATGTGTGTTTTTTCGTTTGAACCATAAACATACTTTTTGAAGCATGCATGATTTTCATTTAAAGATCAAGACCAATGGAAATAAATCCAAGGCTCCAAGCCATAACAGAGACCAGCATCTTTTCATTAAACAAAAGAACGTTGGGTTATAAAAGGAAATTAATACAAATTAGCTGATACTATTTTGTATTAAATAGCGCACAAAGAATTGGTTTGTACATAAGATATTCATGTGTCATAATTGAAAGATTCTAAATGGTATTAATGAAAATAAAAGCACCGTTTATGATTCTAAGATATTAAAACCATTTAATAGAAAAGATTGAGATATATTGATCAATTCTTAATTTAAAAATCCTGTTTTTCATCGTACGATAGTCTTATAAAATTAGTTCAAGATTTCAAACAAAATCAACTCAAATAATTAATTAAACCTTTTGAAATATGTTTAAATGTTCAAAATACAACATGAACTCAATCTATCTTTGTTGGATCTTGAATTTTTAAACTACTTGAATTTGAGCAACAATGACTTCAAGACCATCCAATTTAATTATACTATGTGTAACTAGACATGCAATGTAATATCTCGATCTCAGTGGTATTGATCTTCACAAGGAAATTAAACCGATTGGCTTCGAACAATGACCGTGCTTCCTTCACTTTCAGAGTTGCATTTGAAGAGTTGTAAACTTCAAAACATCTATCCATCTCTTCAGTATGCAAATTTTACTTCACTTGAAGTTTCAGATCTTTGTGACAATGATTTTATACCTGAGTTGCCTAGTTGGATATTCAATCTTAGTTGTGGCATTTCTATTATTGACCTAGCTGATAATCACATACATGGCCAACTACCTCAACTTGCTAAACCTTCAAAAAATCAAGTCATTGATTTTGTCCGGAAATAATCTGGACGAATCCATTCTGGATTGGTTAGGCCAACTTAAACAACTGCAAGAACATGATCTTTATGATAATTCATTTTCCGGTCCGATTCCAACAAGTTTGGGAAATCTGTCGTCCTTGACTTCTCTAAGTCTCGATTCAAATAATTTGAGTGGAAAACTACCAGAAAGTCTGGGAAAACTATTCAACTTGGAGATCTTTCGACTTGCTAATAATTTCTTGACAGGAATATCTCTGAAAGAAATTTTCAAATGCTTTTAAATTTAAAGCGTTTAAGCTTGAGCTCACCAGCCTTGATCTTTGATTTTGCTCCTGAATGGGTCCTTTGTTTTCAAATTCAAGTTCTTTGGTCGTGGTTCCCAAACTTCCTTCATGGATATATACACAAAGCTCTCTCAAAGTTCTAACCATTGCGCACTCAAGAGTGTCATTTGAACCTCTTGACAAGTTGTGGAAGTTTGCTGCTCAACTTGAATTTTTCTCTTTAACAAACAACTCGATCGTCGATATATATCAACTCGATATGGAAATAACCGTAATGAAATCATTCATCCACATAAGTTTTGTGATTGCTTAGTCTCTATATGCATACTTTAACATAATATTATACTTAAAACATATTTTCTTCTAATCATAGTCAAAACCTGGAATTAATTTAATTCCTGAAAGCTGAACATAAATACATTTCTAGTCATTACACAAATCCTTTAAACTAGCCTACATTTCAATACATTCTTAAACTCTGAAAACATGTAACGAAATATATAAACTTTAAAATATATACTAGAGTATTTCAAAATACATGCGTGACTTGGATCCTCTACAAAACTACTGGAGCACTTTAACTCTAACATAGGCCAAACCTAAGCCTTATAGCGATGTAAAGCTCACCAAAGGACAGCTACAAGCAACTTGGGTAAATGGCTGAACAACAACAAAACATGCAACTATAAGGAGGAAGGGAGAGGGTGAGTCAACGGACTAGTGAGTGGATTCCTATCCATCACCCACATAGGACAACCACGAAATATACATAATGCAATATATATGCAGCAAGCATAAATTATTTGATATATTTACATACATAGCTATATAGGAAAACACTTTTCATTCCATGAATTCATAAACAAGCATTTCTAAACTCATAATCAATCATGAAATCATTTTTAACTGAGGGTGTGGCATAGCATTGGAAATAGTATTTGCATGATAAGTACATATATAATAACAAAAGTTGTAAAATCATAAACTATAAGGTGGTACTCAGTCCTGACAAACAAGAGCACCTGAAATCATAGTAGTCTCTGTCGACAAGCTGGGTACCTAACCAAGTCCGTATTTGTATATGCTAGGGGCGATATTGTCCTCTGAGAACAACTGGTACCAAGGTTAACGATCTCATCACAACCATCAACTAACTTCTATTCCTTATCTCTACCGGCTAAACTAGTTTGTCAAAATCCATAACTGAAGGTGGGTGCTTAGTCCCAAAAGCCCCTAAATTCTTAGTACTTGAAAGTTTTGGATTCAAATAACTCTAATAATTTGACTTTAGCATAACTATGGTTGTGAAAATCGTGTCCAAGGATTACCTGCTTGTAGGCATTCATATTTCAAGCCCACAAATATGTATCTCGCAATTGCTATGAATCATAATGAATTTCGTACCTCTTGGTACCATAAAGCTAAAGTTCTAAAATTCATGTCTTAAGCTAACATATTTTCATATACTTAATAACTATAATACCATAGTTCAAAATGCTGGGGTTTTAAATCATAAAACTCTGAAATCGAATAACATATTTATTCACAAAACTAAATCATGCTCTATTCAATGTCTATTCATAACAACTCAATTTGATATTCTAGAAGCTTTCTGAAAATCTCTTAAACATAGCAATATCACAAAAACCATAAAATTTGTTTGACAATTTTAATAAACTTTTAAATCACACATTTTCCAATAAATCTTCTTCGAAACATGTAAAACATTTTCCTTGGCACACAACAAACCAATCATGGTCCCATGGTTTTATAAAACTCATTCTTTCATACTATCATCATAAATCATAATTTTTCTAACTTGATATGATTATATAAAATCATATTCTATACTTTTTCTCATATTAAATTTCATGTTCAGAAATCATAATACAAGAAACATACTCATAATGGTGAAACTAAGGCTATGAGTTCAAACCCACTCACCTGGAGGGAGGAAGGAATGACGTCAACACCCACTATGCTTGGTGGAGTGGAAATGACACTAATATTTGTCATTGAAGCAACAAAGCTCTAGATCAAACTCTAATACTCTCTAGATAGCTCTAATCTAACACCTCTACTTAACAACAATGGAGAATAATAACAACCTACAACATAGAACATGGAATGGAGAAGAAGAAGATGACATAACCCAACCAAAATCTTATCTTTGATCTGTTGGAGGAGAATGATTGAGTAGAACGAGAAAAGGAGTGGGAATGTGTTTGGAGGGTTAGGGATTCAGATATGGGGCGTGTGAGCCCGAGTTTGAGGTATATAAAGGGGTAGAGGTTCACTTACACTAAACAGTATCTTCTTGACACTATTGTTCATTCATGGGGCAGCTATAGTGGCTAAGGTGCCTTCAACTCCTTCGTGCATAACATGGGACCGCTATAGCTGACAGGCACCCCAAATCCACCAGACACATACCTTGACCGCTATAGCGGTGACTACAAAACTTGTTTCTGCACAAAAGGGTCTTTCATGCTTTGGGGCCCTTCCAGCAATGTAGGTGGGTCTTGGGGACCCTAAGGTATCGGACTTGCCTACGAACACGTATACCTGAGGTATTACAATGTAGACATGTCAAATGTGACATTGAACTCCAAAATTGTATGGCTAAATAGAAATAACTTGAGAGGTGGTATGCCTCAAGTATCACCAAATGTAACTCTTTTGGAATTAGCTAGTTGGAAACTCTGTTTGGATCCATTTTTCTCTCTTATGTCACAAGATGAAAGACAAAAGCAATTTATCTAGAGAAATTCCAAATTGTTGGATAGGCTGGAAATTGTTGTGTTATGTTGACTTAATGGAGAATAACCTGGCAGGAAAAATTCCTCACTCAATGGGCTCTTTGTCTAATCAAGTTTTATTGGATCTAAGCAAAAATAAAATATCTAAAGAAGTACATCTCTCACTGAAAATTGCAAAAATTTGTGGATCCTTAACCTGGCTAAAAATATGTTCTCTAGAGCTATATCAAGCTAGATGGGCCTGAACATAAAGTCTCTCCAATTGAGATCCAATAGGTTTAGTGGTAATATTTATGTTGAAATGTGCCAACTTCATTCTCTCAAGATATTGGATTATTTTGCAAATAATAGTTTGTCCTGGACGAATACCCAACTGTTTGCATAATATGACAACCATGATTTCTGAATATGATTCAATTGATGAGTTCTTCATTTGCATTCACACATTGAACCAAATAATGGCATATGGTTTATTTCTTACATTGCTTATAAAAGGATTTCCATATTCAAATTCAATGTATGCTATAGACCTTTCAAGCAACAGCCTGTAAGGAACAGTGCCATTTGAGCTATTTATACTCACTAGATTCAGTCTTTGAATTGTCTCACAATCAATTAGTGGGAATGATACACAAGAGATTGGAAACTTAAAACAGATGGAATCTCTTGATCTCTCATGCAATCGATTTTCAGGACAAAGTTCTCAATCCATGTCTAACATGTCTCTTTTCTTAGTGTCTTGAACCTCTCATTCAATAATTTCATGGGCAAAATCCCATCAGGGACCTAACTTCAGGGTTTCACAAATCTTAGCTATATGGGAAATCCTAAACTTTGACCTCCACTCACAAAGAAATTCATACAAGGTGAAAAATCACACAATACAAACCCAATGGTTGAAGATAAGGATGATGAAAAATCTTAAGTACATTCATGGTTTTATATGGGTTTGGGAATTGGATTTGCCACATGATTTTGGGGAGTATTCGGTGTTATTTACTTTGACAAGAGATGCAGACATGCATATTTCAGATCTCTTAGTGAACTGTATGTCATGGTGCTTGTGAAGAGATGATGAATGTTATCTGCTGGAATCTCAGATACTGGTTCTGTGAAAACTAGTAAGTAATGAAACAATTTTTGTTGTGCTTTTAGTTGACTATTTATCTTTTACTTAAATGGTCATAATTGATTTTTTTTAAATAAAAACAAACAAACAGGTTATATGCAAGATCGATTTTTAACTCGTGTTTTAACTATGCTTTATCAATTTCTGTAACCTTGCTAACAACCCTTGACTCATTTTGTAACATCAATTCAGCGTGTTGGATACTCGCGGTTTAGTTATGTTAACAAAACAATTATAAAGCAGTAATATTTTGAACTTCCAAATAAAAATCTGATGGAAGAACGTACTAAAAGAAAAAAATCAGCAGGTAGAGAACGGATTCTACCAGAAGTAATCGAAGAAGCACTTATTACAACATTTATTTTCCATGAGCAATTCTTGAAGTCCAAGTCTTTACTAAGCTTTATGTGGTAATATTTTTACTGTATTCAAACTTGAATATTAACAATCATTACGTGGTAATATTTGTACTATATTCAAACTTGAATATTAACAATCGTTACTTACCCTTGCAAGTTGCATCCACTATGTACATAACTTGCAGGTCCTCGGTGTGCATGCTTGGACTAGATTTCACCAAGAGGTTACCACGAGTTGCATGTGTTTTACTTGGACTACTTATATATATGGACTAGAAATAAAAGACAAACCTGCCATAAGTAAATCCAGGTTTTCAGTTTTTAGCTAGTTATTTAGCCATTGAAAAATGTATTGTGACGTCTGTTGGATCTGTGTTGTGGTAAAGTTGTACTCTTTCTTTACACTAGGTTTGTGGAGTATATTTGAATATGCTTGTATGTCTAGATCTTATTTCAGAATACTTGAAAAAAACATATAAGCAGGAATACATTCTCTGTCAAGTAACTCCATCTTTCTGGTTTTCCTCTTGTATGACAAATTCAACGTCAACCTTCCTATACCATAAGGCATTCATTACAAGATTAAAATTAGTATTCAATCAATTCCGTCAATGATACCATCTTTTTCAAAGTTTCTAAACGATGACTCTTTGCAAACTTAAAAAGGAAAAAGGGTGAGAGCTGAGAAGAAATCACAAGGTCACAAATTAAAAATGCAAAAGAATGTGATGTCTACAAATACAATAAACCAAGCCGTCTACTATAGTTTGAAATACATGACAATGTGTTTTTCTATGATATTAAGATACAGGCTTAGAATGTAGACCGTTTGACAAAAAGAGGAGAGAAATGAATATCAACAAAAAGAAAGAAAGAAAGAAAGAAAGAAAGAGTGTCACTAATGGCAAGGGATAGAATGAAATATGAATAACAGATGACACTAGTATATTGCTTGGGCTTTTATGATGTCTAAGCTCATCTCACTCGGATCCTTGCAATTGCAACTCAACTTGAGTGCCATCAAGTTCTCTCTTGAATCTGTTCTTGTAGCTGGCATACACCATATTTTGTCTTACTTTTGATGTATCTGGTGACCTGAATGTGAGAAACGAACAAGTTATATGTATGAGAGGAATTGGTTATTCTCCTAAATAAGATGATTATGCCAGGAAAAGAAAAACTGCGACCAACTCGTTCCTGACATGTGTGAACTTACATGCATTAGAAATTGATGAATCCCTGTACAGAGAAACATTGTATGTTGCTCTTTTACTTAACATGACACACTATATGTTAATAATGAAAGTGAGACTATTGAAATCCTAGAAAAAGGAAATTTCTGTTGATCAAGCTGCATGCACAAAGCTGATTTTATCAATTTAAATAAACGTGCTCCAGAGAACTTGACCAAACTATGATGGTCACGTTTACAATGCTCCTCGCAAAACTTGAACACTGAATGTTTACACATCTAAACACCGTTGATTTAATGTTGCTGTCAAATTGACATCAACTTTAAATCGTTACGGCAGAAGTAGGTACAATTGGTAGAATCCACCATTTCAATCTAGTTCGGCTCTATGGATTTTGTTTTGAAAGGAACTTGATAGCACTAGTTTATGAATACATGGGGAATGGCTCTCTTGACAATCATTTGTTTCAAGAGAACAATACCTTAGGATTTAAGAAGCTCCGTGAGATTGCAGTTGGGACAGCCAGAGGCATTCCATACTTGCATGAAGACGGCCAACAAAGAATTATCCACTATGACATCAAACCTGGAAATATTCTCCTTCACAGGAACTTCAATCCTAAGGTAGCTGATTTTGGTTTGGCCAAGCTTTGCAACAGAGAAAATACTCATATAACCTTGACTGGAGGTAGGAGGACTCCGGGTTATGCCGCGCCAGAGCTTTGGATGCCGTTTCTGGTGACTCACAAGTGTGATGTTTACAGCTTTGGCATGCTGTTGTTTAAAATCATTGGTAGGAGAAGAAATGCTGACACCAAAAGTTCCAGAGAGCCAGAAGTGGTTTCCAGTGTGGGGTTGGAAAAAATTTGATGCTGGACAGATGGGGGAATTAAGAATAGTATGTGGGATAGATGAGAAACATAAGGAGATTGCTGAAAGAATGGTTAAGGTAGCTCTGTGGTGTGCAGTATAGGCCAGAATCAAGGCCTATGATGAGTGTTGTAGTGAAGATGTTGGAAGGTTCTGTAGAAATTCCACAACCTTGAACCCATTTCAACACATGATGGATGGTAGTTTCGCTGCTCATCCATATCCGGCTCCAATTTTACAAACTTCTACAAGTATCTATTCTGGCTCTTCTGATATGGCAATGGACTTCAGTAATATGTACATGCTACTTCTATTATGAGGAAGTATGAGATTGAATTAGCATCTAGCAGTAACACGGGTTGATGGAGGACATATGCTTCTTGATGAAAGCTTTACATAGCTTAATTAAATTGTATATTATTCTCCTTTCTACTAATTTTAATGTATTGAATTTGTTCTATTTATATGCCCTTTTATATTATTTTCGATGATAATCGAGAGCTCAACCACTCAGCAAGAGGGAAGCTATGCATTACGATAATAAACATAAATCAGTACAGATGTTCATCCAATCAGCACATTCATGCCCAAGCAATGCAATAGTTAAACTCACCACAACCACATTAAACAGACAAATCAACTAATCAACCTCACTATAAAATTTACCTACTACCTATCAATTATAGGGGTGCAAACGCATTGGTTTCAATAAGATTTGAGTGGAAAATAGATCCTAACTCATCAAATTCAATTGAATTGGTTTGATTCGATTTTTAAATTGTTATTTAACAAATCCGAATTAAACTTGTGGGTTGACCCAATAGACACCCTTGACATCAATATTAAATGTGTGAAATTAAATATTACCCTCATTTAGAAATAACTGTCGAAATGCAATATAGCCAACTATAAATTATAGTCAAATACATTAACTTTTAGATGATTATTTATGGAGAGAGAGTAATTCTTTTATTAAGTTAGGAATTATATTTGATGTACTGACTTTTGACAACATCATCTAATCATATATTTTTATTTGTAAAACTTTCAAAACAGTGTGTAAATACTTTTACTAAGGTAGCAGCACATATTTGAATTTCTGTATAAAACTTTTTAACTCTAAGTTAATGGAGATATAAAATTTATTTTTACATAATTGATTAATAACAAAATTGATTATATATACTGATGATCACCCTTCTTTGACTTGGCAATCAGTATTGGCATACAGGATTCAACCTAAGTGAAGTCTCCTGCTTTGTCCTTATGAGTTGCATATCGAGTAGCAATAAGTCTAAAATGTAAAAGAAGTTCTTAATTTGATCATCCAATTTCGCCAGTTATATTTTACAAATATAGCTGTTGATTTGGATTATTCAGCACAGTCCAATCCAATCCTTTGACCGCGTTATATATCAAGTTGTATGTATATCTGGGGCAAATGTTCTGTTTGCCTCCGAACTGTTATGAATTTGTACCTAGTTAAGTGGGACAAAAAGACATATTTTCCTTCTCATGGTGGCAAAGTCCTCTACTTTATCATATCATATTTAATGTATGACTGCGGATTTATTACTGGCTTGCTCACCCATGAACTAGCTCGTCGATCTTGTTTCAAAGTACCTTCGGCTTCTATATCAAAAAAAAAAAGCACCTTCGGCTTGTTTTCGTTTCCTTCACTGTATTTTCCATTTATCCATATACAACTTTTGTTGGGTTATCGAAATATGATCTCTTGCATATATATATATGATATCAGCACTTTTTCAATATAATTTTGGACACATGGTCGATAATATTGGCTCATTGCCACATCTAAGATGGGGAGGGTGGAGTTGTGGAGCATAATGGGGAGGGAAGAGGAAAGTGAAAATGTAGAAAAGTTAATGTGACATTTGAATTTAGAAAAGAATGATACTTAATTTGATAAATGAGTTGATTAATCTGGAATTACTAGCTTTTTCAGAATTAGTAGCGTCTTCTTAATAAATTACCGCATATTACGCCATTTACCAGCAATGGAAGTCCAATTCAATGGGACTTCTAATCATTTTTGTACTAGTGTGATTTTTATTTGTTAATATTGGTCCAAAAATGGGCTACAAGCTAAACACTTTAATTAAATTGAGTAAGACTTATGGGATTGGAAAAAAAAATTTGGAAGAGATCTGCATGATTACTAGCTTTTCACAAAATTACCAATGTTTTCAGAATGAATTACCAACGTACCATGCCAAATTATCAAGTGAGTAGTTCAATTCAAGATGAATTCTAGTTATTTTAGCACTAATTTCATTTTTATTTGTTGGTGTTGGTCCCAAAAAAGGGCTCCGAGTATAATGGAGGGAATTGACACCAAAAAAGATAAAGCCATAATGTTTTTTGCTTGTTAATATTTTTTATATTATACAACACTTTACATTATTCGATACAATATTTTCTCTACCTTCATCAAAAAAGATTTTTTTCTTATATAAATATGTACCAAAAATTTATTAATAAAACCAATTCGAATTTGTATTACAATTGTCAATATTTATTCCCCCTTTATTTAAATCACTAAAAGATAATCCTGACACTACATAGGAAGGTTGGTAAGGTACAAAGTGAGTGATTAATCACCCTTAGATTATGTAGTGAGATCCACACGTGATGCATACATGCTTAGAGTTATTGATCCAAGGATGAGTAACCCATTACTATGCATTTTACTAACCTCCTAACTTAAATGAGCCAAATCATAGAATAACAAATACGGGTCCATAATTACTGTACACCTATTAACATCCCCACTCCATTTATTAAACCCATTATTTTTATTTTATCTTCAATTTTTTTTTGTTAAAACTAATTGAAGGCATTTAATAGTATTTTTTATTATTTTTATTAAATATTACGGATGAGTATTTAATAATTTTTTAAAATTATTTTTATTAAATATTACCAACTAGTTAACTGACGGGTTAATTATATTATTTTATTTAAAGAACTTTAATTTTATATTCCGACGGTGAACGACCGTATTTATTTTTAAAATTATTAATTATTTTTTATTATCGACGTATAATTATGTCTCTAACCCATGGTGAAACATTTTATCTAATTGTACGGATGGCTAAATATTTTATTACCCGGTAAACGCATCGAAAAATACCGAGGTGTTTTGCTACCATCAGGAATATTCATCGATAGCCTGGAAGCTAATGCCCGTATCTGTCGATACACTTGTCGATAATGACCCCATTTCTTGTAGTGCATATCAAGGTCCAAGCCCATGTTTGAAGGATGGAGGATTCTAAGATGGGAGGATGGAGTATGATCAAAGGTAAGGAAAATGGAAATATAGAAGAGTGAGGCACACTTGAAATTATAACATTATTATCTCATTTTACACAAAAATTTAATTTTAAATGAATATTTAACAAAAAAAGTTAAAGTAAATCACCAAATTTATGTAAAGTTTGGTATTATTATTAAACGTTTATTCTTTGTAATTATGTAAATTATATAAAAATGAAAAATATAATAAAATAATAAATTTAATTCCTTCTTCAAATTTAACATTAAATAAGGATGCATGTAGAATGCTTTATAAAGCACTGTATAGTATTATAATATTAGAATTATTTATAAATAAATAATATTATCATAAAATATAATATTTTATATTGTGTTACATCAAATACTATATAGAATTAAAAGTTTATTAATTTTATCCTATCAAATCTTATGATATCATTTATTATCTTATCAGGTGTGTCAAATGAACCTAAGGTCTATTAACTTCTTAATATTATATAATGTTTCACATGACAATGTATCCAATGTTACATTATTATGTGATATACTACTATGATTTTACTATTTCAAATAATTTTAATCTTAAATTAATGTTTAACCAAAAATAAAATCATAAATAATTTATTTATTTATAAATTTAAAAATAAATATTATTATTTAAACATTTATTATTTGTAGTTATATATATTATATAAAAACAATAACTAATTGAATAATATTTTATGTTCCAATTTTTTTTTTATATTTTTGCGCTACAAGTAGTAATGTGAGATTAATATGTCAACCAAAAATCAACCAAAATTAATATATAGCAACCATTACACAATAATATCGCATCACTAATTGCTAAACCAAGTCTGGGTTCAAAACATAATTCTATCATTTTGGTTTGGATGATTTGGGATGAGTTGTGCAATTCCCATAAATTTACTCAATGCCTTAAATATAGAAAATCCAAGGCATGCACTATAAGGACCATGTTTCACTCGGCCCATGTTAGAAGAGCCTACATTTTGTAGAACCAAACCATAACTTTGAAACTCTTTCCATTCGAGTCATCAAAATCAACGAGTATCTAGGATACAAAATAACACCAAGGAAAACTTTGTCACGTGTCCTATGCAAAACTTTTCAAGAGATAATGATTGGGTTATAAGTAAATAGAATAATCATGGTTCTATTAGTAGCTCTCGTCTCTCTAGTGGTAAAATGTCAATTCTATGTACTATTGATATGTCATTACTCCTTAGTAAATGGGATGATTCCATGAATGAGAATTCTCATATTAAAATTTCACATGACTTTATTATACGTAATTTCTCACGAGTGATACCAAAAGTGAGATCAAGATAAGATATGTGAAATAAAAGAATTAAGAGTGAAAGATTATATGTGACAAGGTTATGAGAAATTTTGACACGAGGATCCATTCCTTGCATGAACTTCAAATGCATTTTACCAATATATAACAAGCAGTGATATCCAAGGCGGAAGGTGGTTGGAAAGTTCAAGACTTAAACATAGTAGTTGTCGTTAAGAGTGTTTGTTCTTATGTTGGTTTTTATCATCATGGAAGATAGCTAGGTGACTCATTTGATCAAGTGTGTCTGGTAAAAGCTGTAAAAATAAAACGGCCTTGGCCTTGATTTGGAATTTAGATTGCATATATGATTATTTATTTATTTATTTTTCAAAATGAGCAAGTGATGTTCATGTTCCATATAAATTTTCTACTTTGCCTCTTCCTTCACCTTGTTCCTCATCAATACTACTATTACACTTTAAACTCTTACCTGATGACTAATGTCAAGCATAGGACACGGACCACCTACCGATTATTGAAGTAGTCATCCTCGGTATGATTTAACCTTTGATATCTCTTATTTTTCTGATTTTTGTGTTCTTTGTTGGTTTTTCATTGGTTTGGTCATTTGATTTCTTATTGAATGCAAACATGTTGCAGTTGGGGTTGTGGTGAAGATTGATATATTGATTTATGTATGCCGTGAAAGACACAAGAACAGAGGTTAGCCCAGACTCACAATTTCTGACACTCACTATGGATAAATTTCTGACTGACATTGAAAGGGAGAAGCCAATAAGATATACTGATCAGCAGCTGAGGATTGCCACTGATAACTACTCCAATTTGTTGGGGTCAGGAGGCTTTTCAGTAACGGGGTCATTGTGGCAGTTAAGGTTCTGTTTTGGAGTTCTGACAAGAGAATTGAGGAGCAGTTTATGGCTGGGTACAATTGGCAGGATTCATGTTGAGAGCCATGGTGATAAAAGAAAAGAGAGGAATGATGAGTAAGAATGAAATGAAATTTTACTAATACTAAAAAAGGTAAGTAATACAAGAGGATATGGCATTATATAGACAATGAGTAAAACTAACTAATAACCAATATAACTAACAGCCTAACTAACATATCAATATTCCTAATAGCCCCGCAATTGAAGCATGCGTATTTTAGCATCTAGGCTGGGATGAATGTACAATACAACTGAAAATGAGAAAATGATACAATGAAATCAAACAAAGTCATCAAGCAATGGTGGTGGTGCCTAGTCCAATCCGACGTCTCCACGACGCTTATTGCAAAAGAAGTACCATATCATCAGAAGCTTAACCACCAAGCAGAAACTACAATCAATTCTTAACCACTTAGCAGAAGCAATCACAATCCCAACACGGGAGAAATATCAATTGATGCTTAAATACCATAAATAGAAGCCAATCAACACACTTAACCATCTATGGTAGAAGCAAACCAATGCTTAACCACCAAAAGGCAGAAGCTAAAACAAAATGGAGGTTATAGTCATAGGACTTTTAATGAGAGGTTAACGTCATAGGACGAGCCATGGGTGAATCTAAATCAATGCTTAACCACCTTACAAACAAAGATAGAAGCAAAATCAAAAGAACAATGGCATTAACAACCAAATATCCAAATCTGAGAAGAAAACTTCAATAATCCACAAGAATTGAAACCAAAGCTGAACCATCATTAGGCTCCAAGAAAATCCAACTGCTTCAAGAACACAATAGTTCCCTCAACTAAAGCTAAACCAGTGGCCACAATACAATAAAAGCATTCAGCAACACTGGAGTTTAGAAAATTATTGAGCAAGACCATATTCAAATCTTAGGACCAAAGCCAACATTAAAAGTAACCAAGATCAAACAAAACCAAAAACTGATCCAATAGACCTTCAATCTTGAACAAGAAAGTTCAACAAATGCCAAAACTCGAACCTAGATTGAAGAAAGAGAGATCCAGAATCTCAACCACAATTAATACCTTAACGTGATTCTGACCAAAGAGAACATATCTAAAACAGGAAACAAAGCCTCACAAAACTTGCAGGAGATGGATAGGCAGCCATATTGGGAGAGGCTGAGATGAACAAAGCGACGAAGAATCAAGGTTGAAACGGAGCGAGGAGTGCTCGCTGGAAAACGATCGAAGTAGCAAGAAAACTCCAAGGAAGACAAGAACGGATTGGAGGGAAGAACAAAGAACGTGAACACGAGCCATCCGGAGAATCAAGAACAATCATCGAATCCTGAAGGCAGGAACCAAATCTGAACCAAAACGAAGCTTCTCCCTTATTGAAACTTGAAACCGCACCAAAATGAACCACGTGAAGTCGAAGGCAAGTTCAAACGCGGAAGCGGAGAGCGAAGACGAAGCACACCGCTTGAGAACCGTTCGCCAAGATCACAAACGGAGATGAGGACTGGATTTGAAATCAAGAAGATGAGCGACAATCAGCGTGCAGAAACTTTAGCTCGCTAAAATCGAAGAGAATTTTAGAATGGAGTATTTTTGTGAGAGAAAGAACAATGTTTTGGACAGATATTAGAGGAAGAAGGTGAAAAGATTTTTGCAATGTTTGGAGTAAGCGAAAATCTGAGAAAGTGAAAGAAAGTTAAAGAAAATGTGAAAATGTGAGAAAGTGAGTTCTCAAAACTCAAGGGAAGAAGCAACGGAAGTGATTCAAGGTGGATGGTGAGGCTTTGATACCATGTTGAGAGCCATGGTGATAAGAGAAAAGAGAGGAATGATTGAGTAAGAATGAAATGAAATTTTACTAATGATTAAAAAGGTAAGTAATAAGAGGATATGACATTATATAGGCAATGAGTAAAACTAACTAATAACCAATGTAACTAACAAGCCTAACTAACATATCAATATTCCTAATAATTCACCATTTCAATCTAGTTCGGCTATATGGATTTTGTTTTGAAAGGGACTTGATAGCACTGGTTTATGAATACATGGGGAATGGCTCTCTTGACAAGTTTCTGTTTCAAGAGAACAAGACAATAGGATTTGAGAAGCTTCAAGAGATTGCAGTTAGGACAGCTAGAGGCATTGCTTACCTGCATGAAGAGTGCCAACAAAGAATAATCCACTATGACATCAAGCCAGGAAACATTCTCTTGGACAAGAACTTCAATCCCAAAGTCGGATATTTCGGTTTGGCAAAGCTTTGCAACAGGGATAATAATACTCATGTAACCATGACTGGATGTAGGGGACTCCAGGTTCTGCCGCACCGGAGCTTTGGATGCCGCTTCCTGTAACTCACAAGTGTGATGTTTACAGCTTGGCATGCTGTTATTTGAAATGATTGGAAGGAGAGAAGCCTGACATTAGACTTTCTGAAAGCCAGGAATGGTTTCCAATCTGGGTTTGGGAAAAAACTGATGCCAGAGAATTGGAGAGAGTTGATAACAAACGAATGTGATGTAGAGGAGAAACATAAGCAGATGGCAGAAAGAATGGTGAAGCTAGCTCTTTTGTGTGTTCAGTATAAGCCAGAATCAAGGCCTATGATGAGTGCTGTAGTGAAAATGTTGGAAGGTTCAGCAGAAATTCCACATCTGGTGAACCCATTCCACGCATGATGGATGGTAGTTTTGTTGTTCATCCATTCCAAGCTTCACAAACCTGTACGGATCATATATACAAGTATTTATTCTGGCTCTTCTGTTATGGTAATTGACTCTAGTATTGTATGTGCTACTCCTGTTATGAGGAAGCATGAGATTGAATTAGCCTCTAGCATGGGGTGATGGAGGAGACATGCTTCTTTATGAAAGCTTTCTATACCTTAATTAAGCTGTAAATTATTTTCCTTTCTGCCAAGTTTTTTGGTGAAAAAATAAAAACTGCATCCAGCGATTGAGTCTATTGAAAAAATATAATTATTTTCCTTTATCAGCATTAAGTCTATATATAATTATATATATACAGGGTTAAATCAAATTATACCAATATAAGTTTAAGCAATATTACACCCTTTATAACTTTCAATAAAATTACTTTTTATCCATCTAACTGTTAAATTCCAATTATCTGGTAAAGGCACAAAACATTTCATTTAAGTGACTCCCGTGACATTCTTCCTCTCCAACTCTCATGATCCCTGAGCCCAAATCCCCTTCCATAGCAACGAACATTCCCCAGAGCCCTCGGTCACCCACAGCCAACCTTTGACCAAAATCAAATTAAAATAAAAAACCACGCACAGCCTCCTCTCATACTATTCTTGCGGTGACGTCGATGACAACACTTCTTCACTTGGACAGCCATCCCATCATCCCCTTCAACAGCCCCTCATCTCCTTTACATTGTCATTACTAATTTACTACTCTCGCGCTTATCTCTCTCATCTTTGCAACAGAGGCAGCCTTTGGTGAGTGTGGGAATTGGGACGTAAAAAATAAAAGATTTGCTTTGAATTTTTTAATGGTTATTATTTTCTCTTATTAAGTGTCTCTGTTAATTTAAACAAATTCCCCTTTGAAGATTAAATGCCAATTACGTAATGGTGAAATTGAAGGGCAGAAACATATGTATATGTATTTTACCACAAAAGGAATTCATCCAATAATCCAATAATTTGCAGTGACTGCTAGTACTTAACGATTGTGGATATAAATTTAGATTCAAAGATTGCTAAATTTGTCTGCCAATATTTGAATTTATGGGTATATGTAGACACGTGTTAATAATTTTTCAAGCAAAAGGTATTGTTCAAATCCCCAGCCATTTCATTTTGTAGCGTTGGACTAAAGATGCTAATAGAAGCATTGAAACCACTTTTACCGAAATTAATTTTGACAGTAATACACCAAGGATTTCAAGAAGAATACATGCCCAGCAAGAAGCTAGCATATTAGTTGACCTTGCTGAAAATCAGAAGAGATGTATAAGCTTATTATTTCAGAATTAACTCATATTCTTCAGTCAACCATTGCAATGAAAATTGATTTGAAAATTGGTGATAAACTAACTCATTTAGATTCAAGCCACACTGATGTGAACCAGATTCATATTTCAGAGCAAGCAATTGAAGCACCACAATTAACTATTGGAGACCCACAAGTTTTCACAAATGAAAGGAAGAAGAAAAGATGGGGAAAAGGTAACTCCAAATTATAGATTAAAGAGTGGGCTTGAAGTATCACTCAATAAAACACTAGTAAAAATTAAAGGGAGTCGTGTCATGTGTGTGGGGAACATGATCATCATAGTAGAAGTTGCAAGAAAAAGATATCAGAATGATTACCATACTTTTAAGCATCCTTACGTACTTTTTCATTGCTTCATTGTATTTATTTCAATTAATTACTACTGCACCTATCTAATATTGCATGTATTCTTGTGCTGGTCTTTTATCATGAATTAAAATGTCGATGGAGTAATTTTGAAGTCCTTAGTTTGGAAAATTTTATTGTTTTGCTACTTTGTTAGTTAAGTATAGATCTTTTTGTAACTTAGAACTCAAATTTCTTATAGGAAATGAATAATTTTGACAATTATCAATAAATTCCTTTGGCTTTTGTTGTGGCTTAAGCACAATTAAATTTGTGTATATTGTTATGACTTGCATCAAGTAGTAGGAAAAAGATCATCAAATAACATAATTCCAAAGAGACAATAGCCAAATATGATTAAATTGAGAGAAAGCATTACAATGCAAAGGCGAATTGTTACATTTTGTGGCCTAAACTAATTGTCTAACTCAATACAGAGACACTTCTAAGATACATGGATCTAGTTTTTTCACATGCACCATTGTAGGTTTTAGTGAATAGCAGGAATTGTCATTATGCCCTGATCCTCTTTTGTTCAAATGTTAGTTTTAATCCATGTATCTTGTCTTCCACACATTGAGTTGTGACCTCAAACTACCTGGGGTTGGAGATCCAAAAATTCAGGTTGAGTGCTTGTAACACCCCAATTTTACTGTAATTTTTACTGTCATTAGAATTACCGAATTACGTAGGTAAATATTATATAAAATTTGAGACCAAACAATCCTTAATAAAGGAATATAACGTTAGAAGAGAAGTTAGGAGCAATTCGTGCAAGTATTGCAAACCCTAATTTTCTGTACGTGTAAAATGACCAAAATGCCCCTGAGGTTATTTTACTCAGAAAATGAGGATCGTGGGCCCCACCCATCCTCAAGGGGATGTTTTGATGTTAATAAGGGATTGTTTGTGTTATGTGTGTTAATAGAGGAGAAGAATCCTAATTTTGAGCTTGGCACGCGAAATGACCAAAACGCCCTTACGTTTTAACTCGATTTGCGTGCCGACTAGACCGAACCTCACTAAAATGTGTTAAAAGGTGTTTTTAAGCCATGATTAACCATTGGTTAAGCTCGGGTGGTCTCGGGCAATTTTTAAGTAAAATGACCGTTTTGCCCCTCTTTGTGAGTTTTACAAATTTTGAGATTTTTGATTCGTCTAACGAAACCTAAGCAATATTAGGCTCAAATTAAAGCTTATTAAATTCTAATTATTAATCTAGAGTCAAAATTATTTATTTAAATTGATTAGAACCTAAAATTGCTTTAAAACACTCAAATTGCTTACTAATTCACCTAAGCCCTTAACCGTAAATTCTCTAAATTGCATGAATACCTTGCCTACACCTAAATAATACATGGAACACACAAAACCCTCTTCCATGAGGCTGTAATGCACGAAATTATTCAGCCATAATCATTAGAATTATTGCAAGATAATGCACTAAAACATAATGCCAAAAATCACCATAAAACAAGGAACATTGAAACATGATTCCATGTTTTAAGCCACCAAACAAGATGATTTTTCCTTCCTTGTTTCCTCCTCAAATTTAATCAGATTTTCCTCCTCCTCTTGTCCATTTATGAGCTTGAATTCTCTATAAATAGGCATGCTTAGAAGTCATTAGAGCTTGCTCAAAAATTACACAACTTCTAGTTTTTCCTAAGCACCAAAAGCTTTCTTTCTTCTTCCCCTTGGCTGAAATTCTTTCTTCAAGTTTTCAAGAATATTTTCTTTCATTTCACTCCAAGAAACCAAGTTCTCTTCCTTTCCTTCAAATCAGATTAGGTAGGGAGTTGTTTTTAAGTTTATTTCTATGTTTTGCTAAGTGTTGTTCTTGGTTCAAAATGATGATTTCATGGATTTTCTCTAGTTTTTCCATTTGGTTTTCTTCTTCCTTTTTCTTTAACCAATTCAGCCATATGGCCTAGGTGGGACTAAGATGATGGCTTGATGATGAGGACCTTGAAGGTGGGTTGTGAATCCATCACAAGTTAGGCCTCTAAAGCTTGAAAGTTCCACTTGATGCAAAACTTTAAAGAATAATGTTTTTATGATGTTTTTATGATCTTGAGTTTAGAACTTGAAAGATGTATTTTTCACTTTGTCTTGCTAAGATATATATATTGAATTTATATTTCTATAAAGTCTTGAAGGAGCTCTAGTAAAGAAATCAAATGAACTTGCATCCATGTTTAAGTTTATGCCTTGCATAATCATGTTTACTTTCTATGTCATCACTAAAATTTCAAGAATGAATAAATGAACTTGCATACTCATGTTTAAATTTCCAAGCTTGCATTTCATGTTTATATTTCAAGTTGTCACTTAATCTCTAAAGATAATAAAGAAGTTGCATCTCATATTTATTTTATGTTCTCACTTTATTTTATAATGGCTAAAAGAATCAACGCATGACATGTTTATTTTATGTCATCACCTAAAGATCCTAGAGCTCAAAGACTTGCCCAAGTATCACAAGCAAAGAAATAAGATTATTGGAGTTAAAGAATTGATTCTTTAAGAAGTCTTGAGATTGGAGCTTAAAAAGATGTAATAATAATTCTCTTCTCCCTTCAGGTCCGTGCGGATACCGCGCTTGGTTTCTTAAGATTCTCTTCCTCCACACTATGCGGACTACGCCCAGTTTCTTGCATCATGTTTATATTTCAAGCTCTTGCATCATGTTTAATTTTCAAGTCATCACCTTAAATCTTAAAGATAAAGAAATGGATTTGCATATCATGTTTATAATTCCAAGTTATCACCTTATAATGACAAGATTAAAATGAGGTTGCATAGCATGTTTATGATTCTAAGATATCACATAAATCTCTTAAGCTCAAGACTTGCTCCTTTTATCTTAAGTGAAAATTTTAATCATGAACATTCTTTCAATGTATAAATCGGCCTCATGATTAAGGAAGGCCTAAAGTCCTATGACTTCTTTCAATTTTAACAAAAAGAATTAGTTTCTAAAGGAGTTTCAAGGTTTTACAAATATTTTAAACCAATATCACATGTGTACTTGAAATGTGACTTCTAGCAATTATATGAGGTTCATGATTCGGCCACTAATCTGAGTTTAGTACCTGTATGATGATGGTTTAATATGTTTGAAGTTGTGATAATCATGGTTTATTGCTGAGAGAATGATTCATAATTGGTTTAGTAATTAATTTTAGCATCATAAGGAAAGCCGGTAATGAGAAAGGTTAAAAATGCAACTTCTAGCACATAAAGCCTTAAATATAACTTACTGCCTATGCTGTCCCATATAGTTTAATAATGTTCTTAAGGCTTATAATTAATGGTAATGATGATAATGAATCCTTTAGATGCATAATTAATTAGTTTGATAATTAAGGTTACCGATTCTAAAGTTTCTTGTTTAGAAGTTTTGGTAAGAATTTATGATGATGGTTCTTTGAAGTTTGAAATGATAAGTCTATGTAGTGATTTGATGCTTATTAAGTATTTGATATCATTGAATGACTTCATAGTTTGCATGATATAGTTGTATTGCAAACAATGAGAATGTTTATGCATCTTGATGATTATGAATTTAGAGTTATATTATGATATAACATGCAAAGACTTAATGGTGACTTAAAATTATGAGGAAATGATCCTTTGGACCCATCAGACTATAGGTGGTGAAAAGGTGATTCTTGCCCTAGCCCGTTCTCTCAAAAGGGTAGAGTCGGGACATTAACTTATCAAAAGGGATAAGTATATGCTAGTGACGACTAGTAAGGTATGAGCTCATAACCTAGATTACTCCCAAAAGGTGGAGTATAGGGTGGCCCCAAGGAAAATAATGATGATAATGACAAGATTTTAAGTCACCTAGGACACTAAAGGAATGAAATATGTGCACCATGTCTTGTGCATAGCTATTATGGTATAATGTTCTTCTGTGCATAGCATTTTATGAGATGATGATGGGAAATATGATGTTCTTCTATGCATAGTATTTATGATATGATGATGAGAAATATGATGTTTTTCTATGCATAGTATTTATGATTTGATGATGAGAAATATGATGTTCTTTTATGCATAGTATTTATGATATGATGATGAAGAATATGTGTTGATAAAAGGAAAAGTTCATTATAAACATGACATGCTAAGTTTATGATGCATTATAAGACGCATGATTAAAGTCGACGAACCTCGGTAAAGTATATTTTCGAACTTAATAAATCAATCTTAGCATGCTCACTATTTCATAATAACCCGAGGTTCCTGGGGACGATGATGATGACACAATGCATCATGAGGTGAGTACCCTACTGAGATTCTTTTTATAAGTTTCTCACTCCCTCTATTTTTCTTTCCATCTCGTCTTCAAAAACGGGAGGAAGCGTTCGTGAATCACATTGAGGCTACAGGATCTGAACTTGAATCCTGCTAGTTTCACTCGTATATTTCAAATATCTATCCCTATCCCTGAAGTGTTATTACTAGGTGCCATTAATGGATGTCCTTCCATCCATATATTATTTATGTTTTTTAGATTGCCTACACTTAGTCTTATTCTCTTGGTAGGCAAAATATCTATATGATATGTAATTATGGATGCTGTATGATGGAGCCAATATATTATGATGTGATGTTTGTAAATTCCTATGTGTCTTTTAAATTTTGCTAAATCATTCACGTTAAGCGCTCACGTTTTCAATTATGTTTTTTAAAAAAAAATGGCTCGTAATTTCACTAAGTATTTTCAAAGCATGATTAAGGAACTGAAGCAAAGAGTAAAGTCTAGTAATTAATCAGATCCCCTAGGTGTATTGGGTTAATTATTAGGGTGTTACAGTGCTCATGATTTTTGTCCATCCTCTTCAATTTTCTTGTCGATCTTTTTAATTTTGACTCTTTGATTAGCTAACCAACTTTCTCAAACTCTTTTTATCTACATAATAAAACATGAATCACCCATTTTCAGTCATGACTAATAAATTTCAAATGACAACAAAGAACAGTGGGATGCAAAGCTTACAAACTAATTATGAAACACAGTTAACAAAGTTTTCAAAAACTTTATGACCTTTACTAAAATTGTCTCAAAAACATTAATTCAATATTATACACCCCTGTCTTTCGTTTCCACCATCAAGTAAGTACATAAAAGAGCATGTAAATATGACTAAGACAAAGTTTTGAGTACTTCTTCCTCAATGATTCTAAAATGGAACCTTTGTCCATTGCAAAGATTGTCTGCTCCATAATCTTTTCCGCCAAAGCATTGACTTGTGGTCCATGATTTATATACTATTCAAGAACAAAGAGAAAATTTCATGCTATTGTACAATATCCATGAAAGATACTGAATAACCTTTGATATGTATATATGGGAATATTCAAGTACAAATATAATAAGTAATAATTGAGAAATGTGTTAAGTAAGTAAGACAATAACGGAAGAGAAATTAAAAGCTGAGGAAATTGAGAAAGAGATTGTAATGAGAATCACTATCCCATTCCCGTTGTCACACCTACAAGCAGGATTAGAGAAGGAGGTTGAATTTTGAGCCATTTGAGAAAAAGAAAAGAAAGCAGGAAGAAAAAGAAGAAGAATCAAAGAGAGGAGAATCATGGAATCCATAATCCCCTTAGGTGTTACTCTCCACTTTTATCGGTTTGTTACCTTTCACTCCTCCTCAATCCCGTTTGCTCCTGGCCCAGTTGTCACATAGCACACTTAATTAGATAACTTTCCCCCTTTGACCAACTTTTCCTTTTTCCCATTGGTCTCACGGTCCACATTATTTGTGACAATACCCTCCCATTTAAAGAAACCTTGTCCTCAAAAGTTAGGTTTGGGCATGCCTTAGGAATGCCAAAAATCACCGCTTCCCACGTCGCCGCCCATCGTCCATGTTCTCCCATTGAATTAAGACT
>JAMLFY010000009.1:17064906-17130363 GCA_030441495.1 Dalbergia oliveri
TTTCAATAACCTTAGCACATGAATTTATCATTTTTAAAGGATAATTTGAAAAAACTTAAAATTGCATTAGCTTGATAAATAAAGCTCAATTTTATATTAAATAAGAAAATTATAATTTCATAAACTGCTGTTTTCTGTCATTTTGAATTTAGCCTTATATAAGTATATTTAAATATGTATTTGACTTTTATGAATATTAAAAATTTAGTTTTTATCTTTATAATTTTTTTAAATTCTCTTTTGATTTTTATAAATGTCATTATGTAAAAGTGATAACTAACCATAAGACCATAAATATAATACTAAAAAAAGGCTAAAATAAAAAAATCTAAAATGAAAATAACCAATAAAGATAGTAAAAGAGTTATAAGATTAAAATGATAAACAATCATAATAAATACTCTTATTATATAATGAGTCATTTACCTCATTTTAGTATATCAAGGCTAAATTTCTAGTTTATAACAAATATTATAAATTAACAAATATATTGATTTAAATATAATGGATCATATTACCTATATATATATGTTATCATTTTATCAATAGGTACAAAAATTATATAGTAATTAATCAATATTATATATTAATTAATTAATTAATAATTAGGAGTATATAAGTAAAGTAACATAACTTATCTGATTTAAACTTTTTCCAAACACTTGTATTTTAAAAAATAAATGATATAATTTAAAATTTAATTTTAATTAATTATTTTAAATAACCTCAACATATAAGGTTATCAAAAATAATGTACAACATTTTTTACCATGTAGATTTCAGCATAAATTGCTTAGATATTAAAAATGATTATTATGAATGTTGAAATTATATAAATTAATGATAGTAAACTAGTGATATATAATAATTATGATTATAATTTTTTAAAAAATATTAATTATTAAAATTATGAAATTGCGGGCTCTAAATTATTTTAGAAGCTACACTAGAAAATCCAAAGAAGTGTTTAACATTAGTATTATAGATTTAATTAAATGTCGATTAAGTTTTAAATATATTTAATTTTTGTAGTGCAATCCTCGATATTAAATCCTGATAATTGTCAATGATACTCTAATAATATCTCATAATTGTAGTTTTATTTTTTAAAAAATAATTAATGATAATTTCTTAAAAATTGTGAGCTATAAATCATTTTCATTGTAAACACTTAGTAATATATTTATAAGTGTGTGTGTTCTCAAGAACAAAAACTGATGTATGTAATCCATTTGCAATATCAAATGCAATGAATTTATATCTGATACTAAAAAATAATGAAAAAAATTTCCCATCCCATAACAACCATTGAATGAAATTATTGACTAATCGGAGCCGAACTCCAAACAAATGAATAATTTTTATTTATTTATTTATTTTAACTTTTTGTCATTTTCTTCAGGCTTTGAGGTATACGTTTTCCACATTTTGCTTTGACCTCATCGTCTTATTCCAGCATTGCCAAACTTGGGTTCAATCTCAAGCTTTAATTTGTTGTGGAAGCTCTAAAATTTCATTGTCGCAAAGTTCTTACCTCTATAATCCTCCATCTCAACTTAGTGAATGAACGCAATAGGTTATTCTATTTGACTGTCTACCTTTATCTGAGAACAGCCTTATGTCAAATTCTTCCACCTATTTCATTTTTTCCCCCTTAAAATTCTCGTCCCTTTTGAAAAGAAAAACTATATTGAGAATAGGTTTTAATTCTACGATCTATAAGGGAGTTACTGTGTTCAAAAGTTTTAGATTTTTGTTTGTAAGGATTGCCAAATCAATTATGCTTGTTGAAGGAACTATGAATGTCATAATTGAGATTAATTTGTGATTTTGATTGGAATTATCAGAAAGAGGAGCTAAACATTAATACAAGAAATAGATAAAATAAAAAGTATAGTCAAGGGTTTATCAATAAAATCAACACCTAATATGAATGTAATCTTGGTGCTGAATTCAATATCGCCTAGTAGCATGAATGTAATGTTCCAATCAATCTCCTAATGATAGTACCGCAAATCGCTGTCCAATAATACTCTTAAGTTGTTTTAATCTACTTAGTATTATTAATTAAATATTGACTATCGATACTAAAAGTGACGTGGCTAACAACTAATTTAAAATAGTGAAAAATTTCTTAGCTCCTCTGAAGAGAGAGTAATTCTTTCTTCACATGGATTTGCACCATTGACAAAGTCTTGGTAAGTGTGAGAAGTGTTGGGGTCCACATAAATAAAAGATGGAGATGATTTATGGAAGAAATTTTTTCCTCCTGAAGGAAGGAAGATCTCTAAAATAGTACTGCCAACTGTGTGGTCCATTTGTTTTGGACAGTAATCAAATTAATTCACAACAAACTTGTTGTTTGGTTTCCTAGTCGAAGCTATGTCACATCATGCATTTTTATCCAAATAAAACCAAAAAAAATTATTTATGGATATAAATTCAAAAAAATTTTAGTATAAATTTAAACTGTTTTAAGATGCACGTATACAACTTGAGGAAAAGGGCATGAATGTTAAGGTCTTAGTGTATTTCATGTTTTAATTGAATACGCAAGGGCCTTTAGCTATTCACTTCTCAATTTTGAATAAAGGGGGGTAGGGAGGTATTTATGTTAGCTCTATATATGAGTATTTACCACTATTATGAATGATTTCTTGATGATGATATTTTTTTTTTGCTTTTTATTCTATTAAATTTAGCAGTTTGATATCAAACCACAAGTGAATTTTAATTAAAAATTAATTAGTTTAAGATTTATGGAAATAAAATGTAAAAATTCCAAAGAATCTCTTGTTTGTTTACAATCAATAATTGATAAAGCTATAGGGGATTTTACAAATGGTATCAAGTCTTTACTCCTCCAGTATGGTGTGGTTCAAGGATGAACCAGCGGAAAGCAGTGGGCGTGTAATGGAATACCGAAGAGGGAGGGAGTAATACCGTGCAAAGAAGGCACGAGAGGAACAACTTCTGACAGGCTTCAAAATAGGGATGTTACACCCTATGTATTCAATTAAAACATGAATACGCACAGTCTTGATGTATTCATGCCCATTTGGAATATGCGATCTTCTAGCGTTTGCGTGCATTTAAACAATTTAAATGTGTACTAAAATTTTTTTATTTATATCCATAAGTAATGTATTTTTTTGTTTTATTTGGGTAAAACCCACAGCATGAGTAGTAACATATTTTGAAATCAAATTTAAGAAAATTATTCGGTAGTTATTACATAATGAACATTGCAAGAAAGAAAAAAGATTATTTATTAAAACTCTTTTATCCAAATTAAAATGTTGTGGCTGCTCAATTTGTAATGTAGGAGGTTTTATTTGAAGATAAACAATTATTCTTAAAGTTGGACGTGGATCAGCTATGATGATTAAAAAAAATACAAACTATAAATATAATTTAAAATAAAAACAATGATTTATTATTCAAGTTTAAAAATTGAAAATAGTATCCATAATATTTCCAAGATTCTACTTAAAAATGTGGAGGATTTTGCTTATTTTTTAGCCCTCTAATAATTATCTATTTAAATTAATTTTTTATATATAATGAAGAACAATAAGTTGATCAGCTTTTAAATAAAACTAATTAAATATAGGAGAGAATAACCAATGTAAATGTAATATGATATACATTGAAAAATTATTGCTATAATAAAAGTTATTAAATTAGTGGAATAAGAAGATAGTGAGGTATTGAAGTTAAAAGGTAATCTAATAATAAATTATGTAGAGTAAAAATATTTGAATTCATTTTGATTTTTTTTTAGGATTAGAATATGGAGGAAAGCATAATTAGGCTTTTAGTGTTATTGTCTTATTAAATTTTTCTGTTAATGATTCTTAAATATTAATAATATATATTTGAAACTTTTTAAAATTTTTGCTCTTTTTCTTGATTTAATTTTATTCAAGTCTCATTCATAGATATTCAATTCATAATCACACATGAAATTACAAACTTTTATCCGTTGATTATCAATACTAAAATAGATATTAGCAGCATAATAAACGAATTTCTAAAATATTAAAAACTCAAAAACCGACAATAATTATAAAATGTGAGGAGTAATTTTCAACATTATCTACTCTCTTAATTTCAAAACAAATATATATTTATTTTTAATATATTATAAATTAATATACATAAATATAATTTTATGTCAAATATATTAATTTATAAATATATTAAAAAATTGATAAAGATATTTATTTTAGAAGTGAGGGGAGCGCGACCCAGACGATGCGGCCATCAATTCATCATTGCCCATGCACATTAACAGGAACATTTCATTACGGAGCTGAGTCATTTATTCATAGGTTCTTTATCAGTAAGTACAGAGTTGAGTCATCAATTGGTAGCTTCTTTATCAGTATCTACAGTTATTTATTTATTACTACTAAGTCGCTTGGCCATTGTGAAGACAACGGTCACTTCCTGTCAGCAAAGATACCCCACTTCTAAGTTCTAAAGTTTTAGTTTCCCGTTTCCACACTACTGATTAGCAATGTTTGTCTTGCACACAGTGTTTTATTCATGGCTAGGAGAGGGATGTGTGTACTATTCCTCAATATTTATTAATAACTATTTTTTATTTTCATAATATAAAACCTCAAAATTATATAACACTTTCCTTCTCTCCTGCATCATACTCCATGTACTTTTCATTATATATGTAAAACGAAAATAGAAAACAGATCAAAATAATAATTTTCATTAACTTTTTACATATAAATTTTAAAAATATGATTATTATAATATTGATTTTTAACAATTATTTGGAACATTTTTTTCTCATATAATTTTTTTATATTAAATATCATTTATTAGTTAATAGAACTTAATTTACAATGTACTCTTCTTTATAATTTAGTATTACTTATTTGTGTATTTTAATTATTCCAAACTAAACAATCATTTATTTATTAAATATTATTTATTTACAATGTTTTTAATTAAATTTTTTATTAAAATTATTGTCCATTCTTTTATTTATATAATAATTTTTGTTGAACTTTAATAATGTATAAATAATCAAATAATAAAATTAATCTTATACCTTAAAAGCTAATCAAACCTAATTAATTCTACTTCTCTAATCTTGATTAAATTGTCTGTGATTTTGATTTACAAGAGTGATTATGATAGATAAAGTTATACAATACATGCATCAAACAATAACAAAACTATGCATCAGTGTATATTGTGTAGTATTGGATTATATCTTGTTCTATATAATATATATACCAAACACATCCTTGTAAAATGAGTGGAGATCATAGATTTTTATAATTCAATTAATGGGGTGGAGTTTTTAGGTCAAACTGTCGAAATTAAACATATTTCCCTCTTTTTTTTTCAAAATGATAACCTATCTCTTTTGGATTTCAACTTAAATATATATAACGATTAGGATCAAGTTGCACCGCTAAGTAATTTTCTATAGAAATTTTTTTTTGTCAATCTAAACATTGAATTATAATTACATATTTATCATAAAGATCACATATGCCAAATTTTCTAAAAAACTTAAACATCAATAAAAATATAATCATGTAACTCATATTCTTTATGTATATATAACTATGCCAAATGATTTTAGAATAATATGAAATTTTATAAACATGATTTATATGGTGTGGTATTCTAATCCAACTATGAATTTTGTTAAAGGTTAATCCAATAAAAAGTTATTTAATGATGTAACAATTACTTAAAATTATAATAGTATAACTCTATCCTAACCCATATATATGTGTGTGGTAGCAACTCAAGTAACAATAGTGGTTTATTATGAGAATGAGAGTAGCAAATCTTGGTCATTGGATCTTATATGAATAGTCAAAATTAAAATATAAAATCATGCAATTTTCTTAGTGATCACATAAGTATTAATTATCATTAATCAACTTTCAATCATAATCATCCATATCTAGTGATACGATCCATATTTGCTCTTTTCACTATCATAATAAATCAATTCTTTTACTCAAATTACCTATATATATATATATATATATATATATATATCTTCAAGAAATACGAAAAACCTGATGTAATCCATTTGCAATATCAAATGCAGAGTGTCATATCCTCTTACGAAAAAATTAATGAAACAAATTTCCATCCCGTAACAACCATCGAGTGAAATTATTGATCATCGTAGCCGAACTCCAAATGAATAAATTTTTTATTTATTTATTTATTTCACATCACGTTGCCGCATCCACAAAATATTATATTTAAGACGTGCAGAGAACGTGATCATTAGCGTAATCGCCCATGGCTATTAAAAAAATGATTAAAATTGTTGACTGAATAATTTCATTTCATTTGAAAAGTTTTAATAATTGAAACGATAGATATATATCTCCAGGTCCTTGGTCTGATTTCGAGAAAGCAAGCTTACATAAGCAGATGCTGTCATGGTTTGCATCATGGACGAACCTGATCTATAGATGGTCACATTAACATAATAATATATAATCAATAATACTAATATTTCATACTTTTATAAGAGAAAATTTTTCAAGTGTCATAGAGAATGATTTAAGACCCATATAACTTTTAAGAAATTAATCATTAATTATTTTTAAAATTATAATTATGACATATTATTAATATCAATCAATCATGTATTTAAGCGATTGCACTATAAAAATTAAATATATTTAAAACTTATCGACATTTAATTAAATCTATAATACTAATATTCAACACTTCTTCGAGTTTTCTATGTGTAACTTTCAAAGTAATTTAGAGTCCACAAATTTCATAAATTTAATAATTAATATTTTTTAAAAAATTATAATCCTAAGTATTATATATTGTTAGTTTACTATCATTAATTTATATAATTTCAATATTCATAATAATTATTTTTAATATCGGGACAATTTATGTTGAAATCTACATGAAGAAAAATATTGTATATTATTTTGATAACCTTATATATTGGAGTTATTTGAAATAATTAGTGATAAATAAAATAAAAAATAATCAAAATTAGTTTTAAATTATATAGTTTATTTTTTAAAATATAAGTGTTTGAAAAAAGTTTAAATCAAATAAGTTATGTTATTTTACTTATATACTCCTAATTATCAATTAATTAATTAATATATAATATTGATTAATTACTATATAATTTTTGTCCCTATTGATAAAATGATAATATATATATAAAATAATATGATATGTTATATATAAATCAATATATTCATTAATTTATAATATTTTTTATAAACTAAAAACTCAATTTATATATGTACTAAAATGAGGTAAATGACTCATTATATAATAAGATTATTCACTATAATTATTTATCAGTTTTATCTTATAACTCTTTTGCTATCTTTATATATTGGTTATTTTTGTTTTAGGTTTTTTTTTTACCCTTTTTTTAGTATTATATTTATGGTCTTACAGTTAGTTATCACTTTTACATAATGACATTTATAAAAAGTAAAAGAGAATTTTAAAAATATTTATAAAGATAAAAACTAAATTTTTAATATTTGCAAAAGTCAAATACATATTTTAATATATTTATATAGGGCTTAAATTCAAAATGACAAAGACCAACTAGTTTATGAAATTATAATTTCCTTATTTAATATAAAATTAAGTCTTATTTTTCAAGCTAACATGATTTTAAGTTTTTTTTTAGATTATTCTTAAAAAATGATAAATTGATGTGCTAAGGTTATTGAATTTTTTTTTCATTTTAGAAGCTTAATATATGAATAGAATTTATCAAAAATTTCTCATATATTTCCTAAACATTGAATTTATTAAAGGTACATACAAAGAAAATTGTTGAGTTAGCTCTTGGAAATCAGTTAAGAAAATTTTTGTTACATTATTAGTGACAAACACAATGAGTATGCCGCAATTTGTATGGGAACATGTTTGAAAACTTTAAGAAGATGAAATCTTATATGACCGGAGAAGTATATTAAAGAATTAATGTAGGATTTAAATTGTAATTTAAATTTTTTTATCAATGATTTTAATATTATATTTCTAAATAAGATAAATATGGAATTTTTTAAAATAAGTTGAGAATTTCATATTGTCATAAAAAAAAACCTTTATTTTTTATATATCTTTCTATCCAAGTTTATAGCTAAAGAATTTATCTTTAATTGAAATTAAAAAGTTATTTAATTCACATGGAAGGTCTTTGAAAGAGTTTAATTCTATGTCATACCCAAATGATTCTCCACTCAATTAATTTCAAAGTCATCTTTTAGTTGAAGAGCTAGAATATGACACAAAGCAATTGTCTAATTATCGTAAAGGGTGCTTATCTTCAATAAATAAAATTTAGAGGATAATTTATTATAATATAATGAAGTCAATAACCACTAAAAAATGAGATTTTTATTTTGTATGTGGTTTAGAGGAACTGAAAAACATTCATTTGGATAATATTTACTAAAATGATGCAGAAGGAAATGAGATATAATTGAAATCATATAAATTAAATTTATTCATTATTTTTTATTAATTAGAAAGTATATTTTTAAGTTTTTATAAATTAAATATTTTAATTTACTAAAAATATGTAAATGGTTGGGATGATTAACAAAATTGTAGCAAGTATCCGAGGATTACCTAAAAAAAGAACAAGAATGAGATCACATTTAGTTTTTACGAGGGGGGGCGAGTCACTACTATTTGTTAAACGAGATAGGGACAATGAAAGAAGTTTTTGTCCCATAGAGATTTGATAATTCTCTATTTATATAAATTATTTATTTATTTATATATATGTATAAAAGAAAATCTTAGCACACATTCATTTTTTAATTATCTTTATTGAATTTATATTTTTTTAAAATTTGGATTATATTTCAGCATAGTAGTTTAAAATATCTATCAATTTTGGACAAACACATATATTAAGAAAGATAATAATTTACATTGGTAATTGAGTAAAATATATATAGTGAATAATGTACTAATGTATCCATACATATTAATAAATATTAATTAATATAGCACACTAATATTAAATGAAATGTTTTGAAAATGTGAAATTAATTAGGAGTAGTATTCGAAGAAAAATTAATGCTTTATTGAAATGCAAAATTAACAGATATTTTGAAATATGAAGTTATCTGAAAATAGACATATATTATGAAAGGGAATGAGTATTATGCATATTTATTCATCAATTTCAATTATTGAAACGTGCAAAATTTTTATAAAATAAGTTTTTTTATTGTTAGTTAAAGGTCATCTATCAAGATTTTCTTAACCTTATAACATAATATTCAAAATAAGTTATAAAATAGAACAACTCATTTCATATCCATATTAATTTATATTTTGTTAATTTATTTAATTATTTAACTATTAACTTATTTTCAAAATAAATTTATATACTCAATTTTCTATAATATGTATTCAAATGAATTATTATTTATTTCCAATAATGATCAATAACCTATTTTTCATTTTCATTCGTGCATCGCATAGGTCAAACAACTAGTTTTTATATATAATAGCCCGTGAAGTGAAGGTTAACCAATACTAATAAGACAAAACCCTAATTTAGTTCCTTTAAAATTTTACATTGGATAAATTAGTTCTTAAAAATAAAATCCCCAAATTAGTCCATACAAAATTAAATAGTTGGGCAAATTATATTGGTCACTATAAAAAAATCTCAAATTAGTCATTACAAAAGTGAATTATCAGATAAGTTAGTCCTCATAACCCAACTTATCAGAGGACTAACTTTGATTATTCAATTTTGCATGAATCAATTTGTTAGACTTGAAATTTTGGAGACCAATTTGAGAGCTTTATTTTTCAAAGATCAATTTGTTCGTATTAAAATTTTAGAGGGATTAAAATAGGTATTTTGTCTACCAATAATTAATTTAATTATAATGCAAAATTTTAGAAAACTAGAAGGATTTAGGAGGGTAGCTAAGGGGGGCGTAGCAATATAAAAGGGCATGAAGAGTAGGGCATTCCCACCACTGCAAAGCTAGTTATATCAATCTCCCTCACCACTGCTCATCACTCCATATATCCGCTTAGCTTGTCACCACTATGGCTTTACCAACAAGCATTGTGAACCCAACCATCTTTCGAGAATACATTGGTTCCAAGTCATACCCTGGCAATTTACGTGATTTCCCTGCTGATATCATCAACTCCGAGATAAAGGAATTTCACTTCATTGTCGCCTTTGCCGCAGAGAAATATGATGAGAAAAGTGGAATATTAAAAGGCACCGGAGAGTTCTACAAGAATTGGATCGTTCCTAACATCAATGGTGAAATGATCCGGCAGCTGAAGGACACGTATAAGAATGTGAAGGTGGTAATAGGCATCGGAGGTCGCGGCCCCAAATATCCCTTCAATCCTGATAACAAGGACAAATGGGCTGAGAATGCTGGGAATTCGCTCGCTAAGATCATCAATGACCTGAATGACGAAGCCGGCAACATTGTGATCGATGGCATTGACATTAATTATGATACCATCAAGCCCGGTGACGAATATGTCTTTGACCGCTGCATAGGGAGCCTTATAGACAGCCTCAAGAATGTTCGTCACTTGGTCAGTGTGGTCTCCATTGCTCCCTCACACTCTGTCCAACCCCATTACAAGGCTCTCTATCAGCATAAAGAAAACGATATTGACTGGGTCAACTACCAGTTCTACACTCATAAGATCACCTCGGTGGATGAGTTCACGAACCTCTACCGCCAGCTGGCAAATGAGACCTACACACGTCACAATCTCTTGGTGGGATTCAGCACTGATCAAGCTGACGATGGTAATTTGCCGCTAGGGGTCTTCTATAAGGCCTGTGAGGATCTCATCAAAAGCAGAGTACTCCCTGGCATTTTCATCTGGAATGCTAACGACTCCCAGGTGGAGCAGATAGCACAAGAGCTCTTCACCCAGAATTGAAACTCTTATCATTAATGAACTATATCATATCCACCTGAAATTGATGAACCGCGCTTCTTTCCGTTTTCCATTGTGTCCCAGTCAAAATAAATAGGCGGCTATGATGGGCCATGGCATGGCATATTTGTTTGTGTCATGCTTAGCTAGCTATATAGTCTGCTATATGTGTACTAAATAAGCAAGACCCATGCAATCTATTGCTAGCGGTACGTGTATGTGTTAATTTGTGTGTGTGTCGTCTGTCGTGTAATGTTGATTATTGCCTCTAAATTAAATAAGTTTCAGGTGCTGATCTTGTATATATTGTTTTGCATGCTATTTATCTCGTCGGTTTTTTTGCAAACGTATCTACTATATGTTTCATCAGATGCATGTTAAATCTATATACCTTTTGTTAGTGCTTGAAACTACCACCATTCTACGAAGTGAGGTCAAATGCTATCATCCATCATACTAACATAAACAAGACTCTGTGATCAGTATTGATGTGTCGTTCTTGTTTCTTTCCTTTAGTATAGTGCAAGTGCAACACTACCTTTGAATCTTTGGGTCTTCAAATTACTTTCATCAATTTATACGCTAATCAAAATGATGTAAGAACTAATCAAATAATATGATGGATATAAAATCAAGTAGATCAAACCATTTTTTTCGATTTATTCTTCTCTCTTTTATGCTACTGCTTTTTATGAAACAATAAAAGTACAAGACAACAGATTTGATGCCCTTTTCAATGATTTGTTTGTCTATTGGCGGTGAATACCTAACTTTTGTCCAATGGTGATGTGTTCACACACCCTTACACTCACGCCACTTTAAATAATAATAATAATAATACTACCCCCATTTAAGTCAACCCACGATCCTCACCCCCAAAACACACCATTTCATTTTATTTCCTTGCCCTGAGACATTTCTCTTCTTCTCCTCCTCCTCTTTCCACTACCCCCATAGCTCATCACCTTGAGTGTGAGCCACCAGTTTTGGCTTACATTCTCAACAAACACAAAGGTCCAAGCAACGTATAGAATAACCCATCTCCTCTCCTCTAACCAAGCATACTCACGGCCAATAGAGAAGGAAAAATTAGGGGAAGGTTTTGTTTGGTTTTCAAATCCTTGAAACCTTCATGCATATTAAAGTATATAAATAACAAGAATTTCATTTCTAATCTATACAGTAGTGCAAAAAAAAAATAAAAATTGAAAGCCCCCTGCATGCAACCAAACCCAATTCTAAAAATCCAAAATGAACAAATATTTGATTTTGCACAATTATAAAAGTTGAAAAACAAAATACACAAAAAAATAGAAAAAAAATCAAACCAAAGCTCCCACAATCAACATTATCCGTTCCCTCCAATAGAGCTTCTACATTAATAAAATAGCAACAATAATTACTCTCCAATGTATTAAAAAATAACACTTTGGGCAATGAAAATGAATGAAAAAACAAAGCCAAATAAAAAAGTAAATTGATTAAAATGTTCACCAACATACCTAGATTACAATGACGGCTTTGGTTTCGCGAATGAAGCTTAGTGTCGGCAAATGGGGACAGAGGGTGGTGGTGGCGAAAGAGAGGAAGAAGAGAGAGAAGTTGCATAATAAGGAAAAAGAGGGGTTCTATTTCCTCATATTTGCGTGTTTCCAATGGATAGTTGACGGATATTTTCGTCTGTAACCGTTTAATGAAACAGTGCATTAACTGGTCCACTTATTACCAATGAGTATGTGGAATCCTAAGAGACGCGCCAACGTTTCAAAATTTCAAAAACCTATCGGTAATAAAAATATAAAAATTTATTATAAAAATAAAAATAAATTTAATTAAACCGACGATAATTAAAATAAAAATTTATTAAAAATAAAAATTAATTTAATCAAACCTGTTAATAAGCTATGAGAATTTTAAAAAAAAAAATTAAATTTAATTAATACACATTGATTAACCCATCAGTAATTAAAAAAAAATAATTTAGGAACTTACACGTCGGTAATGTATAAGAATAAAAATATATATATTTTGATTGATACCCATCAGGACACCTATCGAAAGGCTATTCACGCCTCATAGCGCATTTAAATGTACCGAAGAACATAAAATTATTAGCCAACCTATCGGTTGACCCATTGGAAATTGTGCGCGCCATCTTGGGCGTGGTGGCACCATCAACTACGCAGGTATACCAACGGATGTCATCTATTTTTAATACAAAAATGCGTCATCCATCAGTAACTATCGATGAGTTCACTCGTAGGTAACATCTGTCGATATCCAATGATTGTTTTTGTAGTTTTTACAAGTGACATGTAGATAATAAAGCTTCACCTAAAGATTTTCAGGTGCATTATAACTAAACAAAAGAGCATTCATAGTTTCTTTTAAAGTTCTATTTTTTCTTTTTGATACTCCATTATACTCGGAGAATATGATGAAGCTATTTAATGTATTATTTCTTCTTTTTTTTCACAAAAATCATTAAACAAAATATATTCTCCTCCTCTATTCATTTTACTCTTTTAATTTTCTTATTTAATTGATTTTCTACTTCAGCTTTATATATAACGAACATGTAAAAAGCTTCATCCTTATTTATAATTAAATATACTTTAGTATATATAGAAAAATCATCTATAAATGTCACATAATATTTTTTTGTCTCCTATTGTTATGGTTGGTTTCAAATCTCCTAAATCAGAGTGAATTAATTCTAAGAATTTAGTTTCTTTGTGTACAAATGGACATGATTTTTTAGTTAATTTTATTCAATACATATTCACACTTTTCTAAACATGAATTAGAAAAAACCAGAAATTAATCCTAAATTTTACATTGTTTTTAATATAAGTACACTAACATGTCCTAATCTTGCATGCTACACATTCATAGAAATAAGCATAGAGAAAGAAGAATATGCATTTTCACTCACAATACATTAAACATTTAACATATATAAACCACTATTATAATAACCTTTTCCACAAAAACTCCACATTTTGAGAGTACAACTTCATCATTTTCAAAAATTTTGACACTAGCTTTAGCTAATACAAAAACAATACCAAATTATATAATACATTTCAGGTATATAGATAACATCATTTAACAACAAGATAACACCACATGTGAGTTTTAATTTCGCTATTCCTTTACCAATAACTTTAACTCTTTTAGAGTTGCCAACATATACAAATTCCTCTCATTCCGTACAATATTGTAGGGGGTAAAACACTTTTGTTTGCATAGATATGCCTGGTAGTCCTAGATCAGAGTCTATCACCCAAAATTTTCCCTCTACACATAATTAGTTTTTACAAAACTACTATTGTTATGTCATGTCCAAATTTTTCAGTGGTATAATACTTATCTATTAGGCTTCCCATAGTTAGTAGTCTTGTTGCTTGATCACCTACCCAAAATGCTTCTAGTCTTCCTATACAAATTGCAACCAGTACAACATGCTATAATTACTATAATGAATATGTAAAATGTAATACAATTTGATATATTGATTGCTGTTATCTTCTTATTTGATTTGTATGTATTTTAATAAACAATATAAGCTTCATCATGAAGAGACAAGCACGTTTGTGATATACTAATTCTTAGATATATACAAGCTCAAATTCGTAAATTTTTGTAAAGCCCAAATCATAAAATAATGCTCAAATAAATTTGCAAAGAACATATAGATAGAACAATTCTCAATAAATAACACACGGGATATGAATAAAATAAAAGATTATTCTATCACTTTATAGAAATCTCTCAGGATATAGTAGACTCTTTTGATATTATTCAAGAACTCAAAAACTACAATGGAGATATTTTTCGATGTATAATCCAAGCAATACAATAATAGTGTGTTGTTGTGTTTGAGGATGCCACTCCATTTTTACTATTGCTACTTCCATTATTATTAATTTTTATTTAGGTTCACTAAAATACCCTTCTTCTACTATTAAATTAACTATTTGCTAATATAAAAATTTGTTGTTATTCATTTTATTTATTATTTTATAAAAAAACTCAATATTATATTATTCAAATAATTTTTATAAAAAATTTAAATAATTTAATAGAAGGTAAACATGGTGTGTGCGTTTATAGATTTGAATAATAAGCCAACAAACAGCGATGCCATAAGTGTCGTTGGAAAGTGAACTGTTCCTAAATCTTCTTTTTCTATTATTAAAGTTTTTTTTTTGGATTATAATTATTATTTATTTATTTATTTATTTTTTTGTGTCTCTTTGCATTCACCTTAAATGACTAGCTAGTAATTACCATTCAATAGCTTTGTTAAGGTGTACTCCACGTTAATGTTTGAGAAAATATGACACGTTGAATTCACATGCATCTATTATTTTTTATTAACAAAATTTAATTGGAGAGAAAATTAATTCTAATTCAGGATTAGGGTGTATTTTTAGGCTGATTGAATATTTACAAAAATATCTATAATTAAAGTATCTTAAAAAATTACTCTAAGTTTATAGATATCTCTATGATAAACATACACATTTATGAAAAAAAAAAGAGAAATTGAACTTAATCATTACATTACATGAGTAGAAGATAAGATTGGCAAATCAACTTATATGTAATGTAAAATAAATTTTACATTGAAACAGATCGAAACAGTTTTACTGATTATATAAACATCAAATTGAAGAAATAAATTATTTTGTCAAAGCACAATCGCTTTTTTAAACATGTTACGACAAAATGGAAAAAGATCACTATAGAAAATTACCGCTTGCGCATTAACCAAAACTAGTAACTGTATAAAAATTAAAAAATGAGATAAATATCAAAGATTGTCGAGTAGTTAGTAGAAGAATGATATTTTAGTAAACCTAAATAAAAATTAATAATAACGAGAGTGGTAATTAATAGCAAAAAAAGGAGTAGAATAGCCCCTCCCTATATTTAATTGTTGGGAAATTGATCTTGGATCCTGCACCATAAGAAAACAGAGAAAGAGATTTGTTAAGTTTGAGGCATGAAAATGTGCTGTCTTTAAGAATTATTCTATCATTATAGAAATTTCCCAAAATATAGCATGCTCTTTTGGTATTATCCGAATTCAAAAGCTACAATATAGATATATTCTGATGTGTAACTCAAGCAATACAATAATAATGTGTGTTTTTTCGTTTGAACCATAAACATACTTTTTGAAGCATGCATGATTTTCATTTAAAGATAAAGACCAATGGAAATAAATCCAAGGCTCCAAGCCATAACAGAGACCAGCATCTTTTCATTAAACAAAAGAACGTTGGGTTATAAAAGGAAATTAATACAAATTAGCTGATACTATTTTGTATTAAATAGCGCACAAAGAATTGGTTTGTACATAAGATATTCATGTGTCATAATTGAAAGATTCTAAATGGTATTAATGAAAATAAAAGCACCGTTTATGATTCTAAGATATTAAAACCATTTAATAGAAAAGATTGAGATATATTGATCAATTCTTAATTTAAAAATCCTGTTTTTCATCGTACGATAGTCTTATAAAATTAGTTCAAGATTTCAAACAAAATCAACTCAAATAATTAATTAAACCTTTTGAAATATGTTTAAATGTTCAAAATACAACATGAACTCAATCTATCTTTGTTGGATCTTGAATTTTTAAACTACTTGAATTTGAGCAACAATGACTTCAAGACCATCCAATTTAATTATACTATGTGTAACTAGACATGCAATGTAGGTGTGTCCACCTCCATCATGACGTTTTATCAAATAATCATGATCCTTCGTAAACTGCATTGGATTTCATTCTGTAATATCTCGATCTCAGTGGTATTGATCTTCACAAGGAAATTAAACCGATTGGCTTCGAACAATGACCGTGCTTCCTTCACTTTCAGAGTTGCATTTGAAGAGTTGTAAACTTCAAAACATCTATCCATCTCTTCAGTATGCAAATTTTACTTCACTTGAAGTTTCAGATCTTTGTGACAATGATTTTATACCTGAGTTGCCTAGTTGGATATTCAATCTTAGTTGTGGCATTTCTATTATTGACCTAGCTGATAATCACATACATGGCCAACTACCTCAACTTGCTAAACCTTCAAAAAATCAAGTCATTGATTTTGTCCGGAAATAATCTGGACGAACCCATTCTGGATTGGTTACGCCAACTTAAACAACTGCAAGAACATGATCTTTATGATAATTCATTTTCCAGTCCGATTCCAACAAGTTTGGGAAATCTGTCGTCCTTGACTTCTCTAAGTCTCGATTCAAATAATTTGAGTGGAAAACTACCAGAAAGTCTGGGAAAACTATTCAACTTGGAGATCTTTCGACTTGCTAATAATTTCTTGACAGGAATATCTCTGAAAGAAATTTTCAAATGCTTTTAAATTTAAAGCGTTTAAGCTTGAGCTCACCAGCCTTGATCTTTGATTTTGCTCCTGAATGGGTCCTTTGTTTTCAAATTCAAGTTCTTTGGTTGTGGTTCCCAAACTTCCTTCATGGATATATACACAAAGCTCTCTCAAAGTTCTAACCATTGCGCACTCAAGAGTGTCATTTGAACCTCTTGACAAGTTGTGGAAGTTTGCTGCTCAACTTGAATTTTTCTCTTTAAAAAACAACTCGATCGATGTATGTCATGACTCATATCTGAACGTGACCTACGTGGAATTTCATCCCATGTAAGTTTTGTGATTGCTGAGTCTCTCTATATGCATACTTTAACATAATATTATACTTAAAACATATTTTCTTCTAATCATAGTCAAAACCTGGAATTAATTTAATTCCTGAAAGCTGAACATAAATACATTTCTAGTCATTACACAAATCCTTTAAACTAGCCTACATTTCAATACATTCTTAAACTCTGAAAACATGTAACGAAATATATAAACTTTAAAATATATACTAGAGTATTTCAAAATACATGCGTGACTTGGATCCTACCTACAAAACTACTGAGAGCACTTTAACTTTAACATAGGCCAAACCTAAGCCTTATAGTGATATAAAGCTCACCAAAGGACAACTACAAGCAACTGGGTCAAACAACAACAAAACATGCAACTATAAGGAGGAAGGGAGAGGGGTGAGTCAACGAACTAGTGAGTGGATTCCTATCCATCACCCATATAGGACAACCACGAAATATACATAATGCAATATATATGCAGCAAGCATAAATTATTTGATATATTTACATACATAGCTATATAGGAAAACACTTTTCATTCCATGAATTCATAAACAAGCATTTCTAAACTCATAATCAATCATGAAATCATTTTTAACTGAGGGTGTGGCATAGCATCAGGAAATAGTATTTGCTAAACATGATAAGTACATATATAATAACAAAAGTTGTAAAATCATAAACTATAAGGTGGTACTCAGTCCTTACAAACAAGAGCACCTTGAAATCATAGTAGTCTCTGCGAACAAGTTGTGGGCACTTAACCAAGTCCTATTTTCTGGATATGCTGGGGCGATATTGTCCTCTGTCGACAACTTGGTACCAAGGTTAACAATCTCATCACAACCATCAACTAACTTCGTTCCTGACTCTACCTAAACTAGTTTGTCAAAATCCATAACTGAAGGATGGGTGCTTAGTCCCAAAAGCCCCTAAATTCTTAGTACTTTGAAAGTTTTGGATTCAAATAACTCTAATAATTTGACTTTAGCATAACTATGGTTGTGAAAATTGTGTCCAAAGATTACCTTGTAGGCATTCATATTTCAAGCCCACATAATATATATCTCGCAATTGCTATGAATCATAATGAATTTCGTACCTCTTGGTACCATAAAGCTAAAGTTCTAAAATTCATGTCTTAAGCTAACATATTTTCATATACTTAATAACTATAATACCATAGTTCAAAATGCTGGGGTTTTAAATCATAAAACTCTGAAATCGAATAACATATTTATTCACAAAACTAAATCATGCTCTATTCAATGTCTATTCATAACAACTCAATTTGATATTCTAGAAGCTTTCTAAAATCTCTTAAACATAGCAATATCACAAAAACCATAAAATTCGTTTGACAATTTTAATAAACTTTTAAATCACACATTTTCCAATAAATCTTCTTCGAAACATGTAAAACATTTTCCTTGGCACACAACAAACCAATCATGGTCCCATGGTTTTGTAAAACTCATTCTTTCATACTATCATCATAAATCATAATTTTTCTAACTTGATATAATTATATAAAATCATATTCTATACTTTTTCTCATATTAAATTTCATGTTCAGAAATCATAATACAAGAAACATACTCATAATGGTGAAACTAAGGCTATGAGTTCAAACCCACTCACCTAGAGGGAGGAAGGAATGACGTCAACACCCACTATGCTTGGTGGAGTGGAAATGACACTAATATTTGTCATTGAAGCAACAAAGCTCTAGATCAAACTCTAATACTCTCTAGATAGCTCTAATCTAACTCTAACATTGGGGAGCACCTCAACTTAATAACAATGGAGAATAATAACAACCTACAACATAGAACATGGAATGGAGAAGAAGGAGATGACATAACCCAACCAAAATCTTATCTTTGATCTGTTGGAGGAGAATGATTGAGTAGAATGAGAGAAAAGGAGTGGGAATGTGTTTGGAGGGTTAGGGATTCAGATATGGTGCGGGAGCCGAGTTTGAGGTATATAAATGGGTAGGGTTCACTTACACTAAACAGTGTCATCTTGACACGTTCATTCACAGGGCACCGCTATAGTGGCTAGGTGCCTTCAACTCCCTTCGTGCATAACATGGGACCATTATAGCTGTTGACAGGCACCCCAAATCCACCAGACACATACCTTGACCGCTATAGCGGTGACTACAAAACTTGTTTCTGACAAAGGGTCTTTCATGCTTTTGGGGCTTCCAGGATGTAGGTGGGTCCTAGGGACCCTAAGGCCGTATCGACCTCCTACAAACACGTATACCTGAGGTATTACAATGTAGACATGTCAAATGTGACATTGAACTCCAAAATTGTATGGCTAAATAGAAATAACTTGAGAGGTGGTATGCCTTAGTATCACCAAATGTAACTATTTTGGAATTAGCTAGTTGGAAACTCTTTGGATCCATTTCTCTCTTATGTCACAAGATGAAAGAGCAATTTATCTAGAGAAATTCCAAATTGTTGGATAGGCTGGAAATTGTTGTGTTATGTTGACTTAATGGAGAATAACTTACAGGAAAAATTCCTCACTCAATGGGCTCTTTGTCTAATCAAGTTTTATTGGATCTGAGCAAAAATAAAATATCTAAAGAAGTACATCTCTCACTGTGAAATTGCAAAAATTTGTGGATCCTTAACCTGGCTAAAAATATGTTCTCTAGAGCTATATCAAGCTAGATGGGCCTGAACATAAAGTCTCTCCAATTGAGATCCAATAGGTTTAGTGGTAATATTTATGTTGAAATGTGCCAACTTCATTCTCTCAAGATATTGGATTATTTTGCAAATAATAGTTTGTCTGGACGAATACCCAATTGTTTGCATAATATGACAACCATGATTTCTGAATATGATTCAATTGATGAGTTCTTCATTTGCATTCACACATTGAACCAAATAATGGCATATGGTTTATTTCTTACATTGCTTATAAAAGGATTGGAATTATTACCATATTCAAATTCAATGTATGCTATAGACCTTTCAAGCAACAACCTGTAAGGAACAGTGCCATTTGAGCTATTTATACTCATTAGATTGCAGTCTTTGAATTTGTCTCACAATCAATTAGTGGGAATGATACCACAAGAGATTGGAAACTTAAAATAGATGGAAACTCTTGATCTCTCATGCAATCGATTTCAGGACAAAGTTCTCAATCCATGTCTACATGTCTCTTTTCTTAGTGTCTTGAACCTCTCATTCAATAATTTCATGGGCAAAATCCCATCAGGGACCTAACTTCAGGGTTTCACAAATCTTAGCTATATGGGAAATCCTAAACTTTGTGGACCTCCACTCACAAAGAAATTCATACAAGGTGAAAAATCACACAATACAAACCCAATGGTTGAAGATAAGGATGATGAAAAATCTTAAGTACATTCATGGTTTTATATGGGTTTGGGAATTGGATTTGCCACATGATTTTGGGGAGTATTTGGTGTTATTTACTTTGACAAGAGATGCAGACATGCATATTTCAGATCTCTTAGTGAACTGTATGTCATGGTGCTTGTGAAGAGATGATGAATGTTATCTGCTGGAATCTCAGATACTGGTTCTGTGAAAACTAGTAAGTAATGAAACAATTTTTGTTGTGCTTTTAGTTGACTATTTATCTTTTACTTAAATGGTCATAATTGATTTTTTTTTTAAATAAAAACAAACAAACAGGTTATATGCAAGATCGATTTTTAACTCGTGTTTTAACTATGCTTTATCAATTTCTGTAACCTTGCTAACAACCCTTGACTCATTTTGTAACATCAATTCAGCGTGTTGGATACTCGCGGTTTAGTTATGTTAACAAAACAATTATAAAGCAGTAATATTTTGAACTTCCAAATAAAAATCTGATGGAAGAACGTACTAAAAGAAAAAAATCAGCAGGTAGAGAACGGATTCTACCAGAAGTAATCGAAGAAGCACTTATTACAACATTTATTTTCCATGAGCAATTCTTGAAGTCCAAGTCTTTACTAAGCTTTATGTGGTAATATTTTTACTGTATTCAAACTTGAATATTAACAATCGTTACTTACCCTTGCAAGTTGCATCCACTATGTACATAACTTGCAGGTCTTCGGTGTGCATGCTTGGACTAGATTTCACCAAGAGGTTACCACGAGTTGCATGTGTTTTACTTGGACTACTTATATATATGGACTAGAAATAAAAGACAAACCTGCCATAAGTAAATCCAGGTTTTCAGTTTTTAGCTAGTTATTTAGCCATTGAAAAATGTATTGTGACGTCTGTTGGATCTGTGTTGTGGTAAAGTTGTACTCTTTCTTTACACTAGGTTTGTGGAGTATATTTGAATATGCTTGTATGTCTAGATCTTATTTCAGAATACTTGAAAAAAACATATAAGCAGGAATACATTCTCTGTCAAGTAACTCCATCTTTCTGGTTTTCCTCTTGTATGACAAATTCAACGTCAACCTTCCTATACCATAAGGCATTCATTACAAGATTAAAATTAGTATTCAATCAATTCCGTCAATGATACCATCTTTTTCAAAGTTTCAAAACGATGACTCTTTGCAAACTTAAAAAGGAAAAAGGGGTGAGAGCTGAGAAGAAATCACAAGGTCACAAATTAAAAATGCAAAAGAATGTGATGTCTACAAATACAATAAACCAAGCCGTCTACTATAGTTTGAAATACATGACAATGTGTTTTTCTATGATATTAAGATACAGGCTTAGAATGTAGACCGTTTGACAAAAAGAGGAGAGAAATGAATATCAACAAAAAAGAAAGAAAGAAAGAAAGAAAGAGTGTCACTAATGGCAAGGGATAGAATGGAATATGAATAACAGATGACACTAGTATATTGCTTGGGCTTTTATGATGTCTAAGCTCATCTCACTCGGATCCTTGCAATTGCAACTCAACTTGAGTGCCATCAAGTTCTCTCTTGAATCTGTTCTTGTAGCTGGCACACACCATATTTTGTCTTACTTTTGATGTATCTGGTGACCTGAATGTGAGAAACGAACAAGTTATATGTATGAGAGGAATTGGTTATTCTCCTAAATAAGATGATTATGCCAGGAAAAGAAAAACTGCGACCAACTCGTTCCTGACATGTGTGAACTTACATGCATTAGAAATTGATGAATCCCTGTACAGAGAAACATTGTATGTTGCTCTTTTACTTAACATGACACACTATATGTTAATAATGAAAGTGAGACTACTGAAATCCTAGAAAAAGGAAATTTCTGTTGATCAAGCTGCATGCACAAAGCTGATTTTATCAATTTAAATAAACGTGCTCCAGAGAACTTGACCAAACTATGATGGTCACGTTTACAATGCTCCTCGCAAAACTTGAACACTGAATGTTTACACATCTAAACACCGTTGATTTAATGTTGCTGTCAAATTGACATCAACTTTAAATCGTTACGGCAGAAGTAGGTACAATTGGTAGAATCCACCATTTCAATCTAGTTCGGCTCTATGGATTTTGTTTTAAAGGAACTTGATAGCACTAGTTTATGAATACATGGGGAATGGCTCTCTTGACAATCATTTGTTTCAAGAGAACAATACCTTAGGATTTAAGAAGCTCCGTGAGATTGCAGTTGGGACAGCCAGAGGCATTCCATACTTGCATGAAGACGGCCAACAGAGAATTATCCACTATGACATCAAACCTGGAAATATTCTCCTTCACAGGAACTTCAATCCTAAGGTAGCTGATTTTGGTTTGGCCAAGCTTTGCAACAGAGAAAATACTCATATAACCTTGACTGGAGGCAGGGAACACCCGGTTATGCCACGCCAGAGCTTTGGATGCCGTTTCTGGTGACTCACAAGTGTGATGTTTACAGCTTTGGCATGCTGTTGTTTAAAATCATTGGTAGGAGAAGAAATGTTGACGCCAAAAGTTCCAGAGAGCCAGGAGTGGTTTCCAGTGTGGGGTTGGAAAAAATTTGATGCTGGACAGATGGGGGAGTTGATAATAGTATGTGGGCTAGATGAGAAACATAAGGAGATTGCTGAAAGAATGGTTAAGGTAGCTCTGTGGTGTGCAGTATAGGCCAGAATCAAGGCCTGTGATGAGTGTTGTAGTGAAAATGTTGGAAGGTTCTGTAGAAATTCCACAACCTTCGAACCCATTTCAACACATGATGGATGGTAGTTTCGCTGCTCATCCATATCCGGCTCCAATTTTACAAACTTATACAAGTATCTATTCTGGCTCTTCTGATATGGGAATGGACTTCAGTAATATGTACATGCTACTCCTATTCTGAGGAAGTATGAGGTTGAATTAGCATCTAGCAGTAACACGGGTTGATGGAGGACATATGCTTCTTGATGAAAGCTTTACATAGCTTAATTAAATTGTATATTATTCTTCTTTCCACTAATTTTAATGTATTGAATTTGTTCTATTTATATGCCCTTTTATATTATTTTCGATGATAATCGAGAGCTCAACTACTCAGCAAGAGGGAAGCTATGCATTACGATAAACATAAATCAGTACAGATGTTCATCCAATCAGCACATTCATGACCAAGCAATGCAATAGTTATACAGACAAATCAACTAATCAACCTCGCAATAAAATTTACCTACTACCTATCAATTATAGGGTTACAAACGCATTGGTATCAATAAATTTGAGTAGAAAATAGATCCTAACTCATCAAATTTAATTGATGATTCGATTTTCAAATTGTTATTTAACAAATTCGAAATTAAACTTGTGGGTTGACCCAATAGACACCCTTGACATCAATATTAAATGTGTAAAATTAAATATGACTCTCAATTAGAAATAACTGTCCAAAAAAGCAATATAGCCAATTATAAATTATAGTCAAATACATTGACTTTTAGATGATTATTTATGGAGAGAGAGAGTAATTCTTTTATTAAGTTAGGAATTATATTTGATGTACTAACTTTTGCAACATTATCTAATCATATATTTTTATTTGTAAAACTTTCAAAACAGTGTGTGGCAGCACATATTTGGATTTTGGTATAAAACTTTTTTACTCTAAGTTAATGGAGATATAAAATTTATTTTTACAAAATTGATTAATAACAAAATTGATCATATATACTGATGATCACCCTTCTTTGACTTGGCAATCCGTATTGCCATACAGGATTCAGCCGAAGGAAGCCTCCTGCTTTGTCCTTATGAGTTGCATATCGAGAGGAGCAATAAGTCTAAAATGTAAAAGAAGTTCTTAATTTCATATCAATTCGCCAGTTATATTTTACAGATATAGCTGTTGATTTGGATTATTCAGCACAGTCCAATCCAATCCTGTGACCGCGTTATATATCAAGTTGTATGTATATCTGGGGCAAATGTTCTGTTTGCCTCCAAACTGTTATGAATTTGTACCTAGTTAAGTGGGACCAAAAAACATATTTTCCTTCTCATGGTGGCAAAGTCCTCTACTTTATCATATCATATTTAATTTATGACTGCGGATTAATTATTGGCTTATTCACCCATGAATTAGCTCGTCGATCTTGTTTCAAAGTACCTTCGGCTTGTTTTCGTTTCCTTCACTGTGTTTTCTCATTTATCCATATACAACTTTTGTTGGGTTATGGAAATATGAGTATCTTGCATATATGATATCAGTGCTTCTTCAAATGTAATTTTGGACACGTGGTTGATACTATTGGCTCATTTTAATGTCTTGTGGCCACATCTTCATATATTGTTGGAATACATGTAGAATCAAACCATAACTTTGAAACTCTTTCCGTTCGAGTTATCAAAATCAACAGTATCTAGGAACGAAGGAACCTAGACCATGCATGCACCATCACCAACCCACTTAAGACCATGCATGCACCACCACCAACCACCATCCATGTGAAGAGCCCATTTTTTTGACTATTTTTGCAAGTTGTTTGAATTTTATTTCAAGATGTTTGTTGTTGATTCATTGCATCTTATCATTCCAGCTTGTTTCCTTATCATCCTTCTAAAATCACTATAAAAGGGTCAAATACCTTATGTAATATCATCATTGAGTTTAAGAATAATTTGAGTTTGTGAGAATTTCTCTTGTTTCTGAGCCATTTTGGTATCAGAAAGCAAGGTTTCTATCCAGTTGAGTTTTGAGTGAAGAAATCAACGAAAAGCTTGAGTTTTTGGTGGTGTTTTAAGTGCACCAAGGCTGCCCCCTCCAAAACTCCACTTTACGGCCATTTTTCGCAAACTAACGCCGCCATTGCGTCCGAAGGTCCAAAACCTTTGGGTAGCAAGTTTCACGGAACGGAGCCTCCATTGTGCCCGGTCTTTGCCTAATTTTCCCAGGAGTCCCCGAGGCCACCTTGAGCCGCCGAATTATCACCTTAAAATCAGAGGTAGAAGACGACCACGTCATCTGCCACATCAGCCTACCTGTGTCCAGTAGCGACACATCATCCACTCAACTTCTCCACGTGTCACCAAGAGCCACGTCACAGCCTCACAGAAGTTTCATAAAATTAGTTTAGTCTTTTAACTTTTTGACAATTGTAATTTAGTCCCTTAACTTATGAAAATTTCAATTTTGACCCTCAACTTTTGAAAATTACCTTTTTTACCCTTACCTCTCAAAATTACCATTTTACCCTACTTCTCAAAAATTACCATTTTACCCCTAATTTTTAGAATTTTACCTAGCCTTCCAAAATTATATTTTTACCCTCCAAAGTTCATAAATTGTAATTTTTGGCCCGTGCACCTATTTGTAAAGTACAAAATTCCTATAAATTTCGAGTACGCTCGCTGGTTAGTGATCTTCACATTAGAAAAGAATTTGTTATTGGAAAAGAAATTGTGGGATTGTAAAAGGTATATTTCAGGAAAGGTCTGAAGGAAGATTCTTATTTTTAAGGACGCTTAGCGCCTCTTTCCTGGAACTTCTCTGGTGTTCTAATTACAAAACTATAATCTCCGATTGGAACCGGTACTTCACAAATTTTTTCCCTACATCTAAAATGCCTCCAAGAAGACAAAACGAAGCAACTTTCTGAGAAATTCAAATGGAAGAAATGAGGAGACAAATCCAACTACAGGAAACTGGAAATGCACAAGCTCCTTAGAAGCACATCACATGCAATCAACAATGATGAATCTAGTAGTGATGCATCATCATTTAGAAGTCGTCGTCCACAAAGACAACCCTTTAGACATGACGACATCAGGGTAGATTCCAGATTTTGAAGGGAAACTTCAACCAGATGAGTTCGTTGATTGGCTTCAAACTGTTCAGCGAGTATTTGAATACAAAGAATCCTAAGAAAAGAAGGTGAAGATCATTGCTGTGAATTAAAGAAGCACGCTTCCATTTGGTGGGAAAATCTTAAAAAAAGCGTGAACGAGAAGGAAAAGCAAGATCAAGACATGGGAGAAATTGCGCGAGAACTAACTCGAAAGTTCTTGCCTTCTCATTACTATCAAGATAATTTCATTCAACTAGAATCTTCGCAGAAGAACTTTTCTGTAAAAGAATACACCAGAGAATTTGAGAAGTTGATGATGAAGTGTGACATCCAAGAAAGGGAGGAGCAAACAATAGCTCGTTATCTGGGGACTACATGACATTGCCCATCCAGTTTACTCCAACAATATTGGTCCTTAGACGATGTTATTGTCTAGCCATAAGAGTGAGAAACAAATACCCAAAAGATCTTCTTACAGAACTTTTTCCTCCATCTAAAATCTTCCTATGCCCGCAAAACACCCACAGATCAACCCAGGACTTCAGGCAAACCTCCACCCAAACCCATCACCACCGAAACAAAACCAAGGCCGTCAAATGTTTCAAATGCCAAGGTTTTGGTCATATAGCCTCCAATTGCCCAACCAGGAGAACCATTACCATCATCAAAGGAGAAGCTTATGAAGGAACTAACAAGAAGAAGATCCAGGAAGAACCTGAAGGAGAAGAGGAGTTAGAGCCAGTGTATGATGAAGAGCTCACTCGCTGATCATGGAGAATCCTTAGTGATTCAACGAAGCTTACACAATGTCAGCAAAAGAAGAACCATGGCTAAGGCATAATATCTTCCATACTCGTTGCACTTCACAAGGAAAGGTCTGTGATGTTATCATTGATAGTGGAAGCTGAAAATGTAGTGTCCAACTACATGGTGGAGAAATTGAAGATGCCAACACAAAACTATCCACACCCATACAATTTACAGTGGCTCAACAAAGGTAGTGAAGTGAGGGTTTCTCAAATTGCCCTTGTGACCTTTTCCATCGGTCAAAAGTACCAGGATCAAGCATGGTGTGATGTTATTCCTATAGATGCATGTCACTTTCTCCTTGGTAAACCTTGGCAATATGATTGTCGTGCCTTGTATGATGGTTATACTAACACTTACTCCTTCGTCAAGGATGGAGTAAAAGTCAAGTTAACTCTCTATCACCAAGTGAAGTTAATGAAAGCAAGAAGGAATCTAGACCATGGTGACCTTGGTGACAAAAGAACAATTCAAGGTAACAACAGAGGAAGCTCAAAACATGAGATTTGTTCTACTGTTTGAATCAAATGAAGAAACCGTTCTTCCAGTAGAAGTTAAACACATGCTAGCTGAATTCCCTGATGTTGTGCCCAAAGAAATTCCTCATGGACTACCACCAATGCGAGACATCTAACATGCCATTGACTTTATTCCTGAGCAGTCATTTTAACAGGCCAGGCTTACAGTAATTAGTCCAGGAGCATGCTGAAATCCAATGTCAAGTTGAAGAACTCTTGAAAAAAGGGTTGATACGAGAAAGCGTTAGCCTTTTGTGTTCCTGAATTTTAGTACCTAAGAAGGATGGTAGTTGGAGAATGTGTGTTAATAGTCGAGCTGTTAACAAGATTACCATCAAGTATCGATTTCCAATACCAAGACTTGATGACCTTGAGATGCTGTATGGTGCCAATATCTTTTCCAAGATTGATCTTCTACCAATACCATCAGATAAGGATAAACTGGAGATGAATGGAAGACTGCTTTCAAAACCAGAGATGGTCTATATGAATGGACCGTGATGCCCTTTGGTTTATCTAATGCCCCAAGTACATTCATGCGCCTGATAAATCAAGTACTTCGACCCTTCATTGGAAAATTTGTAGTAGTCTACTTTGACGATATTTTGATCTAAAACAAAGGCAAAGAGGAGCATTTAGAACACCTTCGACCACTACGTGAACAAAAACTCTATGCCAATCTGGAAATGTTCTTTCTTAACCAATGAAGTGACTTTTCTGGGTTACATCATCACTTGCGAAGGCATTCGAGTTGACCCAAGCAAGGTCGAAGCCATCAACAGTTGGCCAATCCCAAAGTCAATCCATGATGTCAGGAGCTTCCATGGATTAGCTTCATTTTATAGAAGGTTCATAAAAAGTTTTAGTTTCGTTGCTACCCCATTAACAGAATTGCATAAAAGGAGACAAGTCCCAATGGAGAGAGCAAGCGCAGAAAGTTTTGAGAATTGAAGAAATGTTTGACTGAAGCGCCTGTTAGCCCTTCCAAACTTTGATCAAGTATTCGAAGTCAGTTGTGACGCTTCCAACACTAGAATTGGTGCGCTTAAGCCAAGAAGGCCATCCTATAACCTTCTTCAATGAAAAGCTCAACAATGGTAAACTCAAGTACTCCACTTATGACAAGGAGTTCTATGCCATTGTCCGTGCCCTACAACATTGGAGTCATTATTTGTTGTACAAAGAATTTATTCTCTATTCTATCATGAAGCCCTTAAGCATTTGAATTCTCAAAAGATCAATTCAACATGTTGGTTGGACTGAGTTACTAGCCTTATCCATTCTTACTTAAACATAAGGCAGGAGTTCAAAATGCTGTTGCAGATGCTCCAGGAGACGTCACACACTACTATCTACTCTCCAAATAAAGGTAGTAGGCTTTGAAACTATCAAGGAGCTATACAAAGATGATCTTGATTTCCAAGAGTTTTGGAATCTCACAGAATCACAATCCTTCCAAGACTACTACAGGCATGAAGGATTTTTGTTCAAAGGAAGGCTTTATGCATTCCTCATGCTCACTACCGGAATCCATTATCTGGGAAACCCATGATGGAGGATTAGCAAGACATTTTGGAAGAGATAAACTTGGCTTTAGCAAAAGAAAGTTTCTATTGGCCAAGGCTTGAAAGAGATGTCAACAGACATATTCAACGATGAATCCGCCACTTGGCAAAGGCCAAAAGCCAAAACACGGGTTATATGTTCCACTTCCCATTCCAGAAGCACCTTGGGAAGATGTGAGCATGGACTTTGTCCTTGGACTACCTCGAACTCAGCAACAAAAGGATTCCATAATGGAAGTAGTGGATAGATTTTCAAAAATGGCCCACTTTATTCCATGCCAGGAAGACCAATGATGCTGTCAAATTGCTGACTTGTATTTCAAAGAAATTGTGCGTCTTCATGAATTCCTAAAACCATTACTTCCGATCGAGATGTGAAATTCTTAAGCCACTTTTGGAGAACCTTATGGAAGAAGATGGGTACCAAGCTTCAGCTTAGTGCCAGTCATCCACAAACAGATGGACAAACAGAAGCAGTCAACCGACTTTTGGGAAATCTACTTCGAAGTTTTGTTGGAAAAAATTTAAAACAATGGGATATCATTTTGGCCCAAGTTGAATTCGTTTACAACAATTCAACTAATCAAGCCACTGAAAATGTCCATTTGAAGTAATCTATGGCACTCGTCCACATAGTCCACGGATTTGATCCTTCGTCTGACAAGCAACAATATAGTTCAGAATGCAGATAGCCGAGCAAAAGAAATCAAGAAAGTGCATGAGAGGTTTCAGTGCGGATCCACAAACAAAATTCAAGGTATAAAGTTCAGCGTGATAAGCATCGAAAGCAACAAATTTTTAAAGTTGGAGATTTGGTATGGATCCATCTACGAAAGGAACGATTTCCAAATCAACCAAATGCTAAGTTGTCCCTAGAGCTGGACCATTCAAAGTCGTGCAGAAAATCAACGACAATGCTTACAAAGTCGAACTACCAGGAACATATGGTGTCTCTACAACTTTTAATGTTGCTGATCTTTCGCCATATTTGGATGATGAGATAGAACTAAACTCGAGGGCAGTTTTCCAATCCTGGAGATGACAGAGGAACCTAGACCATGCATGCACCATCACCAACCCACTTAAGACCATGCATGCACCACCACCAACCACCATCCATGTGAAGAGCCCATTTTTTTGACTATTTTTGCAAGTTGTTTGAATTTTATTTCAAGATGTTTGTTGTTGATTCATTGCATCCTTATCATTCCAGCTTGTTTCCTTATCATCCTTGGTTCCTAAAATCACTATAAATAGGGCAAAATACCTTATGTAATATCATCATTGAGTTTAAGAATAATTTGAGTTTGTGAGAGTTTTCTCTTGTTTCTGAGAAACAAATAACACCAACGAAAACTTTGTCAAGTGTCCTATGCAAAACTTTTCAAGAGATACTGAATTGGGTTATAAGAAAATAAAATAATCATGGTTCTATTAGTAGCTCTCATCTCTCTCGATGAAATTCCTTGTCAGTTTATAGAATGTCAATTTGTTTACCATTGATATGTCATTACTCCTGAGTAAATGGGATGATTCCATGAATGAGAATAGATTCTTTCATGTTAAAATTTCACCTTACTTTATCATATGTAATCTCTCTTGAGTGATTCCAAAAGTAAAACCAAGACAAGACATGTGAAATAAAAGAATTAAGAGTGAAAGATTACATATGACAAGGTTATGAGAATTTTGACATGAGAGGATCCATTCTCTCATGAACTTCAAATGCATTTTACCAATATATAACAAGCAGTGATATTCAAGGCGGAAGGTGCCTGGAGAGTTCAAGACTAAAACATAGTTGTTGTCGTTAAGAGTGTTTGTTGTTATGTTTGTTTTTAATTATCATCTTGGAAGATAGCTAGGTGACTCATTTAATCAAGTGTGTCTGGTAAAAGCTGTAAAAGATAAAACGGCCTTGGCCTTGGTTTGGAATTTAGAATGCACATATGATTTTTTTTTTTTTTTTTTTTCAAAATCAGCAAGTGATGTTCATGTTCCATATAAATTTATCTACTTTGCCTCTTCCTTCACCTTGTTCCTCAATATTACTATTACACTTTAAACTCTTACCTGCTGACTAATGTCAAGCACAGGACACCACCTACCGATTATTGTAGTCATCCTGGGTATGATTTAACCTGTGATATCTCTTATTTTTCTGATTTTTGTGTTCTATGTTGGTTTTTCATTGCTCTGGTCATTTGATTTCTTATTGAATGCAAACATGTTGCAGTTGGGGTTGTGGTCATGTGGTGAAGATTGGTATATTGATTTATGTATGCCGTGAAAGACACAAGAACAGAGGCGGGTCAGTTAGCCCGGACTCACAAGTTCTGACCCTCACTATGGATAAATTCCTGAATGACATTGAAAGGGAGAAGCCAATCAGATTTACTGATCAGCAGCTGAGGATTGCTACAGATAACTACTCCAATTTGTTGGGGTCAGGAGGTTTTGGAGCAGTTTATAAGGGAATTTTCAGTAATGGGGTCATTGTGGCAGTTAAGGTTCTGTTTGGGAGTTCTGACAAGAGAATTGAGGAGCAGTTTATGGCAGAAATGGGTACAATTGGCAGGATTCACCATTTCAATCAAGTTCGGCTGTATGGATTTTGTTTTGAAAGGAACTTGATAGCACTGGTTTATGAATACATGGGGAATGCCTCTCTTGACAAGTATCTATTTCAAGCTTCACACACCTGTACGGATCATACAAGTATATATTCTGGCTCTTCTGTTATGGTAATTGACTCTAGTATTGTATGTGCTACTCCTGTTATGAGGAAGCATGAGATTGAATTAGCCTCTAGAATGGGTGATGGAGGAGACATGCTTCTTTATGAAAGCTTTCTATACCTTAATTAAGCTGTAAATTATTTTCCTTTCTAGCAAGTTGAGTCTATTGAATCTAATATATATATATATATATATATATATATACACACACACAACTTACTTCAAAAGTAAGTCTAAAAATGTACTCCTAATCCGAAGTGTCTATTTTCAAAAAATCTAATGGCACAAAACATTTCACTTAAGTGACTCACGTGACATTCTCTCTCCTCATGATCTCTCAGCCCAAATCCCCTTCTAATAGCAACGAACGTTCCCTCAAGCCCTCAATCACCCACAGCCGACTCTTTGACCAAAATCAAATTAAAATAAAAACCACGCACAGCCTCATCCCATACTTGCAGTGACGTCGATGACAACACTTCTTCACTTGGACAGCCATCCCATCATCCCCTTCAACTGCCCCGCATCGCCTCTACATTACTTATCTCTCTCAGCTTTGCAACCGAGGAAGCCTTTGGTGAGTGTGGGAATTGGACGTAAAAAGTAAAAGATTTGCTTTGAATTTTTTAATGGTTATTAAAATTTCTCTTATTAAGTTTCTTGCCAAATTTGTCTGCTAATTATTTGAATTTATGAGGATATTATGTAAACACTTATTAATAATTTTTCAAACAAAAGTTATTGTTCAAATCCCCAACCATTTCATTTTGCAGCGTTGGACTAAAGATGTTAATAGAAGCATTGAAGCCACTTATACTGAAATTAATTTTGACAGTAACACATCAAGGATTTCAAGATGGATACATGCCCAGCAGGAAGCAAGCATTTTAGTTGATCTTGCTGAAGAATCAAAAGAGATGTATAAGTGTATTATTTCAAAATTAAGTCATACTCGTCAGTCAACCATTGCAATGAAAATTTATTTGAAAACTGGTGATGAGCCAACTCATTTAGATTCAAGCCATAATGATGTGAACCGGATTCATATATCAGAGCAAGCAATCAAAGCACCACAATTAACTATTGGAGACCACAGGTTTCATAAACGAAAGGAAGAAGAAAAGATAGGGAAAAAGTAATTCAAAATTGTAGATTAAAGAGTGGGCTTGCAAGAATAAAACACTAGTGAAAAGGAGATCGTGTTGTGTGTGGGGAACATGATCATAATAGTAGAAGTTGCAAGAAAAAATGATTGCCATACATTCTTATACACTTTTCATTACTTTCATTGTATTTTATTTCAATTAATCACTACCGCACCTTTCTAATAAATTTCAAATGATAATAAAGAACAGGGAGGCAAAGTTTACAAAACTAATTATGAACCAGTTAACAAAGTTTTCAAAAACTTTATGACCTTTAATAAAATTGTCTCAAAAACAATAATTCAGATTTTATACACCCTTTGTCTTTCCTTTCTACCATCAAGTAAGCACAACAAAGAGCATGTAAATATGAGTAAGACAAAGTTTTGAGTACCTCTTCCTCAATGATTCTAGAAATGCTGGCACCTGTGTCCACTGCAAAGATTGTCTGCTGCATAGATCTTTTCTGCCAAAGCATTGGCTTGTGGTCCATGATTTGATATACTATTCAAGAACAAAGAGAAAATTCCATGCTATTGTACAATATCCAGCAGTAAGGACAATTTATTTTTATTTGGTTGTTACATGAAAATTTTCAATGACTAACCTAAAGAAAGGGCCAAAAACGTTAAAAGAAATATACCGGGTACCTTTTGTAAGGAATTGTCCTAAGAGATTAAGATGAATCAGAGGGAATAATCATTATCAATAGCCACAAATCCCTCTAAATCTTCACCTAATGCGATGGCCTTAGTCAAATTATATATAAATGACCTTCTAATCAATGTGAAATACTAATTTAATTTAAAAGAATAAAAGATGTGCATAGCTCTATTCGATTGGATCCCAGATATACTGTAAACACTTCAACAAACATAACGTGAGTGATCATCTTTCATGTTTGTTTGTTCCCTGCCTTAAAAGGAAGAAAAAATGTCAAACTACCAATCATGGATAAAGAATTATGACAAGGTGAATAAACTATAACACAGACATTAAAATAGAAAAATCCTGAAGTAACAACTATGTGTGGGGGAGCATGCACAATTCAATAAAACTAGAGTTGGCACTAACTCGATACTCATATTCATCCTTTAAACTTCAAGTTCCATTTTGAAAATTTTCCTCAGTCTAGTTCCTCATTCCCTTGATTCTTTTTTATAGAGTTCAGTTGTTCCTTTCATTATCATCGTAACTACTAACTATAAAAAGGCTAAGATTTCTAACAAAATTTCAAGGTCCTTTGAATCATATCAAATTATAAACAAAGATGGGTTATGGTTTCACCAATACATTTTAATGCTCAATGTTATAAACAACACTAAAATTTAATCAAGCCAAAAAAATTTCCTATTTATATATCAAATTATAGCACATTTGAAAAATCAAAGACATGTGGGCAAGGTGGAGATACAGAGGATTAGTTTCGGGAGACGTACTTCAAGCAGGTGCACGAGCGAGAGTGGCAGAAGAAGTTTAACTCCATGAGGTCGTTGCAACATCTCAAGGAAAGGTTCTTCTCCAGGAAAGAGAAGTACAACAAGGCTGATAGGGACATTTTAGTTTTCCCAATTTTCACACTCACTCAAGGCTTTCTCTGTTTCAAAGATGAGAAAGATGAGTGTGAGAGTAGTACTGTAGAGGAGATGAGGGGCAGTTGAAGGGGATGATGGGATGGCTGTCCAAGTGGGGAAGAGTTGCTCGTCGTCGACGTCACCGCAGCTATGGGAGGAGGCTGTGGGTGGTTGAGGGCTTGCGGGGAATGTTTGTTGCTATTGGCAGGGGATTTGGGCTCAGAGAGATCATGAGAGTAGGAGAGAGAATGTCACCTGAGTCTTTGTGCCATTAGATTTTTTAAAATGGAGCTTCAGATTGATGTAATCCATTTGCAATATCAAATGCTAAGTGTTGGGCTTTTGCCCGTACCAATCAAAAAAAAAATGTTGTGTCATATCCTCTTATGAAAAAAATCAATTAATGAAACAAATTTCCCATCCCGTAACAGCCATTGAATGAAATTATCTGATTACCGCAGTCGAACTCCAAGCAAATGAATAATTTTTATTTATTTATTTTAACTTTTTGTCATTTTTTTTCTGGCTTTGAGGTCTAGGTTTTCCACATTTTGCTTTGACCTCATCGTCTTATTCCAGCATTGCCAAACTTGGGCGTTCAATCTCAAGCTTTTAATTTGTTGTGGAAGCTCTAAAATTTCATTATTGCATGCTTCTTACCTCCATAATCCTCCATCTCAACTCGGTGAATAAACGCAATGGGTTATTCTATTTGACTATTTTGCTTTTTACCAGGACAACTTTATGTCAAATTCTTCCCACCTATTTTATTGAGTAAACCCTTAAATTGGTCCATGATAAAATACATTAATTTATTTCATCTTTTAATTTTCTTCTTCATGATTTATATTAAAGAATAAGAATGTGTAGGTCAATAAATTTAAATATTCTACCGTTCTTCTTTGAAGCTCTTTTTTTCTTTGTGAGATTTTTTTCTTGGTACAATATTTTTTTATATTTGTTTAGTATTTTTAATTTGTATATATATTTTATACATTTATATGTTTCCTCAATAATATAAAGATTTGATTTTTTTTAAGTTCTCTTAAAATAAACCAATTTATTTTTTTCATTTTTATTTTTTATATTCAATTTATTTCTACCTTTCTTCTTTGTTTTTTTTTTGTTTTGTATAGAAATTTTTCTATGTTTATTTAGTCTTTCACTTTGTGTATATATCTAATGATTTTTTATATTTTGTGCAGGAGACAACAACTAAGTTATAGCTCAACGCATATTGTTCAATCATTTGTGACAAAGGTAATTGTATTTTTCATAAATAATTTAATAAATATTTTACTAAATTTGAGATTAATTTTATTATTGTATAAACAAATATTAATGATTTTATAATTTTTTCTTTTCAAATTTGAAGCCACAATTAAGTAAAGGAGATGCTATTGGACTATCTCATGATTGAAAATTGTGTTTGGTTTTACTTTTATGTTTACCTTTGATTATATTTGGCAGAATATTTATGTGAGAGGGAAATCGTTGTTATTGTGTTTAGAACAATACTTTCCTGAGTCAATTCAATAAACAACCATGCTAGCTAATGATTTCGATAGTAATATTAGACAAAATGCATAACTAATCTCCAATGGAATTTGTTTACGTTGTTTCACCTTCTTCAATTTATTTTTTCTTCATTATTTTGTAAGGCTTAAAGATTATTGAATTCAATATATACATAGCCATTGAATTATAATTTCAATTCCATTTACAAAAACTAATTATGGAGAATGAATAATATTTTGAATAAAATTATGTTTTTATTTAAAATTTTCATTGTGCATTAACGTTGTAAAATTAATTGTTAACTATTATTCTTTTTTATTTTGATGTGAATTGAATATACTGATATATGTATAACTATTGATTGATTTCTCTTCAATATATGCATTTATTGTTCCCTTTTCTTTTCTTAGGCTAAAACTTTTAATTAATTGATAAAATTTAAAATATTATTTTTGTATCTATATACAATCCATATTTATTTCCATTTCCTTTTTTAAGGTATAATCATTATTAATATATTATTTTATTTAGAAAAATATAATTATTGATAAATTGTTGATTTTATTTTCCAAATCCCCACCTAATAACTATTTAAGTGACAAATTTCATTTTCTAATTCATAAAAGCTAATATTACACACACCCCAAAAAAATAGAAATGCAGCAAAAATTAAAAATAAATAATATTATTACAATTTTTTATAAGCCTAATATTATAACCTTTAATTGATACTGATATCCATATCAATCAATAACATATACATATTAATAATATTATCATCCTTTCATTACCATTTTTATAATTTTTATTTTTTTAAATTTTTTTTAATAAACCTATGAATACATGTAGATTCAAATCTCCGTAAGAAATGAGAAATGGAAACCTATGATAGGGATGAGTGGGGATAGAGGAAAATTCTAAATGAGGATGAGGTTGGGAGAAAGGTTTTTAATTTTTTGAAACTTAAGCATTTTAATTTATCAATTCCACAATTGTTTCATATTTTTTTTCAGAAAAAAACTTTCAATTTTTCAACATTAAAATATTTATAAAAAATCAATTCCACAATTTACACTTCTTTGATAATTATACTAGTTATTTATTAATTTTTTAAAAATTAAATAATTACATTACTTTTTAATTAAAAATAATTATGTAATTGATATACTATTTTAATAATTGAGATGAGATAAATTAGGATTATATATGATATTTTTAATAATTATAACATATTTTAAAATTGATATTTTAATTTACAAAAGAATATACAAAGAAGGATGTGTAATTGAAATCACATAAATTAAATTTATTCATTAATTTTTTATTAATTAGAAAATATATTTTTTATGTTTTTATAAATTAAATATTTTAATTTACTAAAAATATGTAAATGACTAGAGATAAGGAAAAAAAATGAAAGTGGTTACACATAGAGATTATCCATGATTTTTTTCTTGAGGATGATTGAGAAGTTTCCATTTGTTACAAGTAAGATAAGGATAACATACATTCATTTTTTCAATTATCTTTATTAGATTTGCATTATGTATGCATTTTTAATTTTAATTTGGATTATGTTGCATTAGTAATATTTGTTAATATGGATATTTATGTTTTGAATTTCAAAATATTTTAAATTTTTCCTTTTTGAAAATTTTTAATAAACCCATAAATACCTATAGGGATTCAAATCCCTATGGGATGGGAATGAGAACTCATGATAGAAATGGAGATGGGGATTAGAGGCAAAATTTCAAATGGGACAGGGACGTGACATGTCCCTTTCTCATGGATACCATTTTCATTCCTATAAATGACTTATGATTAAAATTATCCATTATTCTTCTTCATTATTAAACAATTTCAACTTTTAAAATGTGCAAAATTTTCATAAGAGGCTCTTCATTATTAGTTATAGATCATCTATTGAGATTTTTCAACCTTATAAACATGATATTTGAAATAAGATATAAAATAGAATGACATATTTCTATTTTTTATATTTATTTAATTATTTATTATTAACTTATTTTCAAAATAAATTTATATATTCAATTTTCTATAAGATATATTTAAATAAATTATCATTTGTTTTCATTAATAGTCAACAAATTATTTTTTATTATCACCCAATGCAATGCACGGGTAAAACAATTAGTATGATGTATATTGAAAAATTATTGTTATAATAAAGGTTATTAAGTTAGTGAAATAAGAAGATAGTAAGGTACTGAGTAAAAGGATAATCTAATAATAAATTAAGTGGAGTAAAAAAATATTTGAATTCATTTTAAAAAACTATTTTAAGATTAGAATTTGGAGGAAAACATAATCAACCTTTCATGTGTTATTATCTCATTAAATTTTTTGTTAATGATTCTTAAATATTGATAATATATATTTGAATTTTTTTATTTTTTGCTCTTTTTCTTGATTTGATTTCATCAGTACTCATTCATAGATATTCAATTCATAACCACATATGAAATTACATGATTTTATTTGTTGATCATCAATACTAAAATAAATATTAGGAGAATAATAAACAGATTATCTAAAATATTAAAAACTCAAAAATCGATAGTAATTATAAAATGTGAGGAGTACTTTTCAACATTATCTACTCCCTTAATTTCAAAACAAATATATATTTATTTTTTTAATACATTATGAATTAATATACATGAATACATTTTTGTGTCAAATACAAGCTTTTTTACCAAAAAAAAATGATTATTTATGAATCTCCATCTGTTTAGATATTATTTATCAATATATACTACTTTTTGAATTAAAGCAATATAACTCACAGGTAAACGAAACACACTTCATAAAACGTTTAACTATCAAACGCTCTGTACGATAACACGTTAAACAGTACAACATATTAATAACATAAGTGGCCCATAAATCGGCCAGCTTCTGGCGGTATTACAGATGAAAAAAAGGTTTGGCAGCTGAACGTTTTAGCTGACAAACGGCTCACTGCCAATGCTCCACTATAATTCCAGCTTGCCATTCATCCGGTGCTTCTAACGGAAGTTCACAGCCCTCTAATTCGATGCAAGGGACAAGAGTAACAAAGTAACATAACACAGAGTAATATAACACTGTTAACCAAACACAAAAATATTTTTAGACCAACTACAAATTCTAAACATATTTCATTAAATTAAGAAGCAAAAATTGCTACTTGTTTTTCATTTAACAAAAATTACAATATTTAACATTTAAAAAAAAAATCATTTTCTACATTGAATAAGAAATATATTTTATTCAATCTAAAAATTAATCATCAATTCTAATAAGTATACTACTTGAAAATATAAAAGTCACTAAGGATCATTGTCCCTACAAGGGCACTAATAACAATTGTTTTTTAACATTACAATTATTTTCTTTTGGTGAAAAAACATATAAGTCCTAAATCTATAAGCTAGGGTGGGTAGTATAAGTCTATTAATATTTTAATATTATATAGTGTTATATATATATAACATTTATATCAAATACACACAAGAACTTTTAAATGATTGTAATCAATATAAAAATAAAAATAAAAAATAATTTCTACTTTTATTGTTATTAAATAGAGTAAAATCATATTACTTTTTGGTAGAATTCACTACAAGAAAAATTATTTTAACCCTTTGACATAAAGTGTCAATAAAAATGTTATCAAGAAAAATAATTTTGACATAAGTTGACCGTTGAAAATATTTATAAACTTTTATCGATAACCAATACATGTTGAAATACTTATAAGTACTTTTAATGGTCACTCTATGTCAAAATTATTTTTATAATCTTTTATTGACAATTTAATTATTAAAACAGTTAAAAATACTTATTTTTATTGTAGTTGAACTACAATTTTTGCCCCTCTAAAAATTATGTCACTTAAAAATAATTCAAAATTATATTTGATTGTAACTCTCAAAGGATCCACTTTATTTAATAAATTCACCCAAATATTAATGACTTCCATTTTTGTTAACAAAAGTGAATAAGTTTTATGTTTTATGCCAAAAACGTGCTTTTAAATCCATTACTTTAATCCCAAAAGATTATCTTAAATGTTTGTTTATTGACTTTGTAAAATCATTTATCCCTTAGAAAATTACATATTTAACAAAATTGTCTCTAAAGAATCATTTTTGTTAGCAAAAACAAAGACCAGTTGACATTTTAGTGAATTTATTAAACGAATGGATATTAGAGTGCCACAAGTAAATAGGTTTCTTTTAATTGTCATTTTGTTTAGATATAATTTTGTCTAGGACTAAAATAATGGTTCTCTCTATTTTTAAAAAAAAAACTTAGAGAATATAAGGCAGTTCTAAAAATATATCATGTGCTTTCAAAAGCAACTCTGACTTTTACAAGTTAAGCAAAAAACACATCAAATTTTCTGTATACCAAATAGAACAAATTGTCTTATATTTTTATAATTAGAAGCATCTCTTAGAAAATATTATACCAAACCAAATCTAATTGTATCATAATTATTAATACTACCAAATTGAGAGGCACTTATTTTCCAGTCAATTTATATTTTTTATTTTTTTAAAAATATTTAAAAAATAATAATAAATTTTAAAATAATTAAAAAAAATAGGAAGTTAGAGGACTTATTATAAATGGTAGTTATTTTTGAATTTATAAATGTGAAAATAATTTTTATGATAGGTTTAAGAGAGGTATATTTAGAATTATAAAAGCTATGCACCAAATAAATAATTATTATTAATTGGTCTAAAAAGATAGGTATTTATAAATGATTTAATGAAATATGTTTAGAATTTGTAGTTGGTCTAAAAATATTTTTGTGTTTGGTTAACAGGGTTATATTACTCGGTGTTATGTTACTTTGTTACTCTTTGTCCCTTGCATCGAATTAGAGGGCTGTGAACTTCCGTTAGGAGCACTGGATGAATGGCAAGCTGGAATATTTATAGGGGAGCATTGGGCAGTAGCCGTTTGTCAGCTAAAACGTTCAGCTGCCAAACGTCCTTTTCATCTGTAATACGGCCAAGAAGTGGCCGATTTATGGGTCACGTGTGTTATTAATACGTTGTACTGTTTAACGTGTTATCATACAAAACGTTTAATAGTTAAACATTTTATGAAGTGTATCTCGTTTATCTGTGAGCCGTACTGCTTTAATTAAAAATATATATATATTGGTAATAATATTATAATAGATAAGATTCATAAATAATTATTTTTTTATAAAAAAGCCATCAAATATATTAATTTATAAATATATTTAAAATTGATAAAGATATTTATTTAAGAAGTGAGTATGATGCCATAATCTTGTCTTGAACCCTCCTTACCTAAACTCATTGTACATTTGGTATTTAAATTTATCCTACACTTTCGAACGTTCTGTGTTTGTCCTTAATCCTTTAAATCAAATAATCTCTTAGAAATATTTATTTTTATAATAATTTATGAAAATTATAATATTTTAAAGTTCAATTAATATATTTTATATAACTTGATATTATTTCTACATTAATATGGTTTATTTTAAATCTATATCTTTAAATTGTTTTCACTTGTAAAATTTTATAATTTAACTATTGCAATATTAAATTCATATATTGTTGAATGTCAATTTATTCTGGATTACCTTAACATAGTTCTAATTACATTATCAAATTGTATTACAATTTTAAAATTGATCAATCAAAAAATTAACCAAATTTAAATTTTATCTAATTTAATCCAACCTCCTTGTATATCGCTAGAAGTGAGGAGTAGTCCAGTAGTCCGGTGTGTGAATGCGACCAGACAGTGCGGTCATCAATTCATCATTGCCTATGCACAATAACAGGAACATTTTATTAATAAAAAAAGAACATTTTCCATCATATTGTGGATGTGGATACATTTAATCCGTAGCTGAGTCATCAATTCGTAGTTTCTTTACCAATATCTACAGGGCTGAGTCTTCAATTCGTAGTTTCTTTACCAGTATCTACAGTTATTTATTACTACTAAGTCACTTGGCAACTGTGAAGTCAACGGTCACTTCCTGTCACCAAAGATACCCCACTTCTAAGTTTTAGTTTCCCGTTTCCACACTACCTGATTAGCATTGTTTGTCTTGCACACAGACCGTCAGATGACTTTAAATAAAAGATGCCCATCCTGGCCATCCAAATTAAACTGCCCGTAGCGTTTTATTCATGGAGAGGAGAGGGACGTATCACGTATGTGATCTGTGTGCAGGTAGAAGCAAATATATCAGCATAGTAGGCCTTGCGCGTCTAAGTTTTTAATGTCACTGTAAGCAATAAAAAATTAATGTGTCATGGACATCACCTCGCAAATAAATAAATTTAAAAAATCATGTACCAACACACAGATATATATATATATATATATATATATATATATATATATATATGTGTGTGTGTGTGTGTGTGTGTGTGTGTTATTTATGACTTCGGTCTAGCTGGATTGGATATTTATTTACATGCCAAGCCAATATATATTCTGAATTGAAGACTTCATTCTCCAGAAAGGAATCACTGGAAGTTATTAAACTGCCTGAAGTACTTTCTCACACTTCTTTATATTAGAATAAATTGAGATATTATAAATCATTAAAAATATAATTTTAAGAATAAATTATTCCAATTTTTTTTTTATCAAAATCAAATATATCCACCATCAATAGCAATGATTAATCCCCTGCCAAGAAGAAGAAAATGATGGACATGAATGCCTTCATTTTAATTGAGTGAGGATCAAACCTCCCACTATATTTAGGATAATGAGCTATCAACATCATACCGTGATTAGTTATTCACTATTATTATTATTATTGTTATTATTATTATTATTATTATAAATAAAGTGTAACATATATATATATTTGATATCTGTATAATATGAATAAAAAGAAGTATTTTCCATTCGGGAAGTGTATGAATAAATGTTTATCATGACTAATTGATAATTATTGAAATTATATCTGAAATTAATAAAAAGGCTTGCACCACTTTATAAGGCATCGCAAACTATGGCCAAAGGTTGTATTTGAAAATTAGCAATGAACATTACAGATATTTATTAGCTTTTATTATATATAATTGTAACTGTAATTTGTATTAAATGTTATTCATTATTCCATTCAATATTTATTAATAAATATTTTTTAATTTCATAATATAAAACCTCAAAATTATATAACACTTTCCTTCTCTCATGCATCGTCATACTACATCTACTTTTCATTATATATGTAAAACTAAAACAGAAAACAATCAAAATAATAATTTTCATTAACTTTTTACATATAAATTTTAAAATATGATTATTAAAATGTTGATTTTTAACAATTATTTGGGACTTTTTTTGTCATATAATTATTTTTATATTAAATATCATTTATTAGTTAATAGTACTTAATTTATAATGTACTCTTCTTGTAATTTAATTAGTATTACTTATTTGCATACTGTAATTATTCAAAAGAAACAAACATTTAATTATTAAATATTATTTATTTACAATGTTTTTAATTAAATTTTTATTAAAATTATTGTCCATCTTTAATTTATATAATAATTTTTGTTGAACTTTAATAATGTATTAATAATCAAATAATGAAATTAATCTTATGCCTTAAAAGCTAGCTAATCAAACCTAATTAATTCTACTTCTCTAATCTTGATTAAATGGCCTTTCATTTTGTTTTACAAGAGTGATTATGATAGATAAAGTTATACAATACTTTACATGCATCAAACAACAACAAAAGTGTGCATAAGTGTATAATGTATATTACTAGGTTATATGTCATGTTCTATATAATATATATACCAACTCTTAGTAAAAGAAATGGAGATTGTAGATTTTTATAATTAAATTAATTGGGTGGAACTTTTATCAAGCTCATCGATATTAAACATATATTTCTCTTTCTTTCTTTTTTAAATGATAACCTATCTCTTTTGGTTTTGAACTTAACTATATAACAATTAGGATCAAATTACACCACCAAATAACCTTTACACGCTTTTTTTTTATTCGATCAACCATCAAATTATAATTACATACATATCATAAAGATCACTTGTGCCAAATTTTCTAAAAGAATTGAATATCAATAAGAATGTAATCATGTAACTCCTATTCTTTATGTACATATATATAATTATACCAAACGATTTTATTAATATGAAATTTTATAAACATGATTTATATATATGAGGTGGTATTCTAATCCAATTGAGTTTTGTTAAAACTTAATTCAATAAAAAGTTATTCAACGATGAACCTTACTTAAAGTTGGATTAATAGGAACTGACCTTAACCCATATGTGCGTGTGTGTGTGTTTTTCTTTTTTGGGGGGACTCAAGTGACAATGGTGGTTTATTATGAGGAATATAAAAACTTAACCGTTGGATCTTACATGAATGGTTAAATTAAAACATAAAATTATATATTTTATATCATATGAGTATTAATTATTATTAATTAACTTTTAATAATAGTCATCCTTATATGGTAATATGACTCAAATTTATTCTTTTCACTCTGAATAAATCAATTCTTTTACTTAAAATACACACACACACACACACACACATATATATATATATATGCAATCCATTTGCAATATCAAATGCAAAGTGTCATATCCTCTTATAAAAAATTAATTAATGAAAAAAATTTCCCATCCCGTAACAACCATTGAATGAAATTATCTGGTCATTCGTAGCCAAACTCCAAGCAAAAGAATAATTTTTATTTATTTATTTTAACTTTTTGTCACTTTCTTTCTAGCTTTGAGGTCTAGGTTTTCCACATTTTGCTTTGACCTTATCGTCTTAATTGAGCATTGCCAAACTTGGGTGTTCAATCTTAAGCTTTTAATTTATTGTGGAAACCCTAAAATTTCATTATCGCATGGTTCTTACCTCTATAATCCTCCATCTCAACTCAGTTAAATGAAGCAATGGGTTATCTCATTTGACCGTTCTGCCTTTTAACAAAGACAACTTTATGTCAAATTCTTCCCACCCATTTCATTTCCCCCCCCTTTAAAAATTTTCATCCCTTTTGAAAAGAAAAACTATATTGAGAATAGGATTTAATTCTACAATTTATAAGGGAGTTCTGTGTTTGAAAGTTTTGATTTTTGTTTGTAAGGATTGCCAAATCAATTATGCTGTTGGTGGCACTATGAATATCAGAATTGAGATTAATTTATGATTTTGATTGGAATTATCAAAAAGAGGGCTAAACACAAAATACAAGAAATATAAAATAAAAAGTAAAGTCAAGGGTATATCAATAAAATCAACACCTAATATGAATGTAATCTTGGTGTTGAATTCAATATCGCCTGATAGCATGAATGTAATGTTCCAATCAATCTCCTAATGATAGTACCGCAAATCACTATCCAATACTCTTAAGTCGTTTTAATCTACTTACCTTCTGTGTTAATGCTAGTAAGTTATAAGACTTAATAGTATAAGTCTTAATAAACTTTTAATACTATATAATGTTTGATATAATCGTTATAAGATATTTCATTTTATGTTATATAATATTATCATTTATTTATAAATAACTATTATATTTTAATTAAATATTAATAAAATAAATTTTTTTATTAATGATTTAAATATAATTTTTAAATATTATATTATGCAAATATTTATTAATTAAAATTTAATTTATTTTAAACATTAATATTTATTTCAATATTTTATAATTATTTATTATTTTCAATAAATTATATAAATATTAAGTAACTCTTTTATATATTTTATATATTTTCTATTTTTAATTATAATTATTTAAATTGAAATTTTAAAATAAATGTTAACTTAAAATATTTTATTATTAATCCTTACTTTTATATATTACATATTATTTATTATTTATTTTATATTTATTTTTTATTTTCTATTTATTATTTTATTTTATTTTATGTTTATTAATTATAATTAATTTTTATTTTTATGGTATATAGCTAGATTGATATTATATATTAGTTGTTAAAAATATTTATTTATTATAAATAATTTTATTTATAAATTTTTACTTATTATGATTTATTTAGAATGATTTTATTTTAATAAAATACTAAAATAAAAGTAACCTTATGTGTTAAAAAATATGCCTAATAATTGGATTCACGCCTTTAAGTTAACGTATAAGGGGATTATAGTGTATATAAGTTATACAGATATACGTCCCCGGTACTCAAAACCGTATAAGAGCATAATGGATAAATTTATATTATTATATTTATAATATATCAAACACACCCTTAATATTATTAATTAAGGATTGACTATTGATACTAAAAGTGACGTGGCTAACAACTAATTTAAATAGTACTGCCAACTATATACGTCACTTCATTCTATTTTGGACAACAAATTAATTCACAATAACTTGTTGTTGGTTTTAGGTGTAGTTATTGCATAGAAACTAGTAAGTGTCATAACATGAGTAGAATAGATTTCAAAATCAAATCTGAAAAATCATTCAATATTACATAATGAACTTTGCAAATGAAAGAAAAAATATTCTTTATTCAAACTCTTTTATTCAAATTAAAATGTTATGGTTGCTCAATTCTAATGTAGGAGGTTTCATTGAAGATAATAGTTATTCTTAAAGTTTGAGGTAGATCAGTTATAATGATTAAAAGTACAAACTATAAATATAATTTAAAATAAAAATAATGATTTATTATTCAAGTTTAAACATTGAAAACAATATCCATAATATTTTCAAGATTCTGTGAAAATGTGGAAGATTTTCCCCACTTTAGCCCTATGAATAATTTTCTATTTATTAGGTTTGATATATAATGAAGAATTAATGAGTTGATCAGTCTCTAAGTAAAACTAATTAAATGTGGGAGAGAATAAACAATATAAATGTAATATGATATATATTAAAATTGTTGCTATAATAAAGGTTATTAAGTTAGTGGAATAAGAAGATATGGAATTGGAGTAAAAGGATCTTAATAAATTATGTGGAGAAAAAAATAGTCAAATTCATTTTAAAATATTCTTTTAGGATTATAATTTGAAGGAAAGCATAATCAAGTTTTTAGTGTCATTATCTCATTAAAATTTTATGTTAATGATTCTTAAATAATAATAGCATATATTTAGATTTTTTAAATTTTTTGCTCTTGTTCTTGATTTAATTTCATCAGTACTTATTCATAAATATTCAATTCATAATCACACATGAAATTACAGGCTTTTATCCGTTGATTATCAATACTAAAATAGATAATATGAGCATAATAAACAGATTTCTAAATATTAAAAACTCAAAATTGTAACAATAATTATGAAATGTGAAGAATAATTTTCAACATTATCTACTCCCTTAATTTTAAAACAAATATATATTTATTTTTAAATACATTATAAATTAATGTACATGTAATACAATTTTATGTTTTAATATATTATTTTATAAATATATTAAAAATTGATAAAGATATTTATTTTAGAAGCTAGGGGAGTGGTCTGCGGTAGTGCGACCAGACAATGCGATCATCAATTCATCATGGTGCCCACTCCCCCATCGAAAGTCATGAGTTTTTACAGCTGTTTTTAACCACATTTACGTGGGTTAACGCAATAAAGTGTAGCCAACTTTCCATTACCACCAACCACCCACTTCCCCTAACAACAACCGCAACAATAACCCTTTCACTGTTCATCACATAATTTTCTAACAACTTAGTTTATCTTAAGTTTAACAATTTTTTTTTGACAACTGAATTCTATATAGTGTTTTCTTTTTTTTTTTCCAAGTTTTCAACTTTTAATTTTTTTGTATTTATTTATTTTTGTTTATAATTTGACTTGTCCAAATTATATTTAGGAATAATGGCTGTCTTTTTTATTTTCTTTTCATATTTATTTTTAAATTTACTTTTAAAATTTTATTTCTTCCTAATACTAATATTTGACCTTCTCGTTGCAGTTAGATGTATTAAAATGCCTGGTTGAAAGAGAAGTGGTGGTGTCAGAGCCTTAGCCTGAGGATGACTCTCAAACGACCATCTCAATTTGTTTTAAAAAAGAAAGAAAAAAATTGTAAAAAATATTAAATTTGAAAAAAAAATATTTACTTGTTAACACAACACATTCTACAATTTAATGTATTAAAAAATTAAATATTAAAAATAAATATAATTGAAATTTTACCTTTAACTTCATCTAATCCCATTCATCATTGCCTATGCACATTAACAGAAATATTTTATTAATAAAAAAAAGAACCTTTTCATCATAATTGTGGATGTGGATACATTTATTACGGAATTGAAGTTTATTTATCAGTATTTATTTAGCTGAGTCATCAATTCGAAGTTTCTTTATCAGTATCTACGGTTATTTATTTATTAATACTAAGTCACTTGGCCATTGTGAAGTCAACGGTTACTTTCCTGTCACCAAAGATACCCCACTTCTAAGTTTTAGTTTCCCGTTTCCACACTACTGATTAGCATTGTTTGTCTTGCACACAGACTGTCAATATTTTCTAAATGTAAAAGATGCCCATCCTGGCCATCCAAATTAAACTGCCCATAGGTTTTATTCATGGATAGGAGAGGGAATGAATTATGATCTGTGTGCAAGTAGAAGAAGCTCATATACCAGCATAATATAGGTATAATCATTATTGATATATTATTTTTTTAAAATATAATTATTGATAGATTATTGGTTTTATTTTTAAATTCCTATCAACTATTTAAGTGACAAATTTCATTTTAATTCATAAAAGCTAATATTACACACACACCAAAAAATAGAAACACAACAAAAATTAAAAATAAATATTATTATTACCTTTTTTTATAAGCCTAATATTATAACCTTTAATTAATACTAATATCCATATAAATCAATAAAGTATACATACTAATAGAATTTTTCTTTTTTTTTGAAATTTTTTTAATAAACCCATAAATATATACAAAGATTCAAATCTCATAAAAAATGAGGAATAAGACTCATGATGGGGATAAGAGAAAATTCAAATGAGGATGGGGTTGGGAGAAGGTTTCTAATTTTTTTGAAACTTAAGCTTTTCAATTTATCAATTCCATAATTGTTTCATATTATTTTTGAAAAAAATTCAATTTTTCAACATTAAAATATTTTTAAAAAATCAATTCCATAATACACTCTTTGATAATGATACTAATTATTTATTATTTTTTTAAAATTAAATAATCACATTACTTTTTTAATTGAAAATTATTATGTAGTTGATATACCACTTTAATAATTGAGATGAGATAAATTAGTATTATATATGATTACTAATTATAACATATTAATTATAACATATATTTTAAAATTGATATTTTAATTTATAAAAGGATGTACAAGGAGAGGATATGTAATTGAAATAACATAAATTAAATTTATTCATTAATTAGAAAATATATTTTTATGGTTTTATAAATTAAATATTTTAATTTACTAAAGATGTAAATACCAAGATGAGGAAAAAAAAAACAATAAAGTGAATACAATAGAGATTATTCACAATAGGACGAGAATAAGGACAATATTTTTTTTCTTAGAATGATGTGTAATTCCCATTTGTTAAACAGAAGTACTGAACGTCTAACACACCTTCATTTTTTTTCAATTATCTTTGTAATTTGCATTATGCATGCATTTTTAATTTTAATTTGTATTTTATTGCATTAATAGTATTTGTTACTATAGATATTTATGTTTTGAATTTCAAAATATTTTTACTTTTTCTCTTTTGAAAATTTTTAATAAACCCGTTAATACCTATATTTCAAATCCCCATCTGTACCTAACGGGACCTGATAGGAAAATGGATGGGGATCAACTAAAAATTCAAAAGTGAATAGGCGTGAGACATGTTTCCTTTTTAATACCCTGTGTCATTTCTATAAATGACTCATTATATAGTAAAATTATTCACTTATTCTCTTTCATTATTCAATAATTTCAACTTTCGAAGATTAACTTTCATAAAAAGACTTTCATTATTAGTTATAGGTCATCTATGATTTTTCAACCTTATAAACATTAATATTTGAAATAAAATATACAATAGAATGATATATTTATATTTTTTATTTATTTAATTATTAACTTATTTTCAAAAGAAATTATATATTTACTTTTCTATAAGATCTATTTAAATAAATAATCATTTCTTTTCTTTAATGATCAATAAATTATTTTTTATTATCACCCCATATAATACACAATGTCAAACAACTAGAATAAATATATTGAAAAATTGTTGCTATAATAAATGTTATTATATTAGTGGAATGAGAAAATAGTGGGGTATTAGAGTAAAAAGATAATTTGATAATAAATTAAGTGGAATAAAAAATATTTGAACTAATTTTAAAAAACTTTTATAGGATTAAAATTTGGAGGAAAGTATAATCAAGCTTTCAGGTATTATTATCTCATTAAACTTTTCTATTTAATGATTCTTAAATATCATAGCATATATTTAGCTTTTTTTAAGTTTTTGCTCTTTTTCTTATTGATTTTATCAGGACTTATTCATAGATATTTAATTCATAATCACACATGAAATTACAATGTATTTATCCGTTGATTATCAATACTAAAATAGATAGATGAGCATAATAAACAAATTCTTAAATATTAAAAACTCAAAAGTAACAATAATTATGAAATATGATGAGTAATTTTCAACATTATCTACTCCCTTAATTTTAAAACAAATATATATTTATTTTTTAATACATTATAAATTTTCTATTTAAATTAGGTTTTGATATATAATGAAGAACGAATAAGTTGTATCAATTTTCTAAATAAAACTAATTAAATGTGGGATAGAATAAACAATATAAATGTAATATGATATATATTGAAAAATTGTTGCTATAATAAAAGTTATTAAGTTAGTGGAATAATATGATAGTGGAGTACGGAGTAAAAAGATAGTTATAATAAATTATGTGGAGTAAAATATTTGAATTCATTTTAAAATATTCTTTTAGGATTAGAATTTGAAGGAAAGCATAATCAAGCTTTTAGTGTCATTGTCTCATTAAACTTTTATGTTAATGATTCTTAAATAATAATGGCATATATTTAGATTTTTTCAATTTTTTTGCTCTTTTTCTTGATTTAATTTCGTCAGGATCATTCATAGATATTCAATTCATAATCACACATGAAATTACAGGCTTTTATCTATTGATTATCAATATTAAATAGTTTCTAGGAGCATAATAAATATACTTTAAATATTAAAAACTCAAAAATTGATAGTAATTATGAAATGTGGAAAGAATTTAACCTTTATGATCTACTCCTTTAATTTCAAAACAAATATATATTTATTTTTTTAATACATTATAAATTAATGTACATGAATATATTTTTGTGTCAAATATATTAATTTATAAATATATTAAAAATAGATAAAGATATTTGTTTTAGAAACGAGGGAGTAGCCTAGTGTGTGAGTGTGACCTTGGCAATGCAATGCGGTCATCAATTCATCATTGCCTATGCACATTAACAGGAACATTTCATTAATAAAAAAGAGAATGAGTTAAATGCTCATTTTAGTCTTTCATTCATTAGTTATTTCAAGTCTTAATTTTTAAACAGAGTCAAATCTGACCCCTCATTATAAAAATGTTAGTCATGTTAGCCCCTCAATTCACTTTTATTTAACATTTCATCAATTAAGTGTACGATAAGATAACCTTAAGCTATATGTTGACATACCATTTGTCTTTAAGTAGAACGGAATTTAAAATAACTCATTTTAGCGCTGTACATTGCAAAAAATTAGTCATTTATAATTTGGAATTAAAAATTTAAATAACTCATTTTGTGTAATTATTTTAACACCAAATGAGTTATTTTGAATTCCATTATACTTCAAATGACATAAGGTATATCAGGTATCATTTAAGATTACATATCATCATTTAATTGGTGGAATGTTAAATAAAAGTGAGTTGAAGGATGAAATGACTCGCATTTTATAATGCGGACTAAATCTACTTATTTTAAAAGTTAGGGACTAAAATTACTCATGAGTATAAGTTAATTCTTAACTAAAATGACATTAACTCAAAAAGAACATTTTCCATCATATTGTGGATGTGGATACATTTATTGAGAGGTGAGTCATCAATTTGTAGCTTCTTTATGGAGTAGCTATGTTACTCCTAAATGGTTATTGCCACTCTCACTTACATTAATTTAGTTTCACTAATTAATCTTATTTTATTTTAATCAAATAAAACTAAATAAGCAATGGTTATAATATAATGTCTAATTCTAAATGTTATTACCATGACATAACAAATACATTTACACTATAAAATATGAGTGCAACCCTCTATCTAATTTAACTTTTTTCTCACATTACCTAAAGAAAATAATCAAATAAAACTAATACATAATCAATATTTATTGTTTATTAGTCATTATAATGATATCAAAATTTATTATTGTTAATTTAATTTAAATAATTTAATGATTAAAATATTTAAGATTATTTTCATTAATTTAGTTACAAGTATTTTACATTAACTTATTTAATGTAATAATTATATTTTTATTTAATTATTCCTTTAAACTTTCTTAGTAATAAACTACATTTTTAGAAAAGAAAAATAATGAATAATGAGTGATAAAAAAGATAAAATATCAAATCAAACTATGCAATGCATATGCTATTATTTAATTTTAATTCGTCCAATATTTATAAAATTTAAAAAAGTATTAGATAAACTTATTATATTAAGATTTTTTTTACAATCACTTACTTTTAATGGCTTAAACACACACACACACACACACATATATATATACTTGTCCTTCTCTAGTTTTTTAATTTTTGTTCTGAAATTTATATTGAAAAGTAAATTTTATATATATGTTATCTATATAGAAAACAAATAATATAGCCTTTATACCATTCTATAAAAAAAAACCCCTTTTAAACTTTTTTTTTTGCAAATAAGTAATTAATTTAACTTATAAAATTACCTCAATTTTTAATAATATGAATAAATAAAAACTATAATAAAAATTAATTGTCAATCCAATATAAATAAACTATGGTATCATTTTATTTATTTACTAGTTTTTTATTTACATAAATGCTGGATGTTACAAAACATGTAAGTAATTATATTCCACAATTTATTATTCAAGTTCTTTTTTGTTATTACTCATTTTTATTTATTAGTTTAACATTATATTATTTAGATATTTTTGTACAAACTTTAAAGCAATTTAATATTTGAGTTAAATCATTATAATAATAAATTATTAATACTTATAATATCTAGTAATTACGTGACTGTTAAAAATAAGATATAATAAATATTTTTATGTAGTTAAACTAATTTTTAATTAAATTTATAATAATAACTTTTGATAATACTATGAATTATTGTATGTTAGGTATGCTTTTAATTAAAATAAAAAAGAGCTAATTTGGTAAAACTAAAGAGTAATTAATACAAGTGATAGTGGCAATAGTCATATAGGAGTGACAATAGCCATTCTCTTTCTTTATTAAATAATCTACAATTATTTATTACTGCTAAGTCACTTGGCCATTGTGAAGTCAACGGTTACTTTCCTGTCACCAAAGATGGAGCGCTTGGCAATGGTGGGGTTATGTACCATTATGGTCTAGGTGGGATATTATAATTTTATATGATTGTTAGGCATTTTTTGAATTTAGAAAAAGAGGTTATCAATTATATAGTTAGATTAAAGTTGAAATAAAATTAGAGATTATATTTTATCCAATGGCTGATAGTGTGTAAATTTTTTATATTGTCATCTAATTATATATATATTATCTATAGCACATATAAAGGGAATTAGTCTTCCTTTGGTGCCCAATTTTTTTCTCCATTTGCCCTTCATTCAAATTTTCAAAACAATTTTTGAAAATTTTTTATCATAACAAACAATTTTTTAATTTCCTCCTAAATTCAAAATCTCAAAACAAGTAACCAAAACAAAAGATAAACTACTATATCCTAGAGCCTCTTCCCCAACAAAAAAAAGAGAAAAAACTACAACATTGTGGCCATTTAATTTCATGGGACTACCTCATCTTAAGAAGATGGTCAACGTTAATGAAGACTTTTCATGTTTGAAGATTTGTGGGTGCAGAAATTTGTCTAGAATTGAATAAGAAGCCACGGTAACATAGTTCATGTAAGTTTCTTCATCTTCAAAATTTTCCATGGGTTTCTTTGATAAAAGATAATGAGTCATCGTATCCTTTTACTATTTGAGAGGCATGTTCATAAACATCAATTAAATGCATCTTTACTTTGCAAGAGTAGTGTACAATTTTTTTTAGTTTTAGTATAGTATTTTGAAATTTGTTATGAACTCTTATAGGAGTAATTGCTTTTATTTTCACTTGCGTGCTTATATTTAATATGAGTATTTTGATATTTTCTAAACAATTTATATCTTACTTATTCTTTTGTGTCATATGTAATTTTCTATTTTCTCTTATATTGGAATGATTGAGGAGGAAAATGGGTTATTTTAGGGTCACGTTGTGAAAGAATTGTGTGTATGGGTGAATTGTTTAGAAGGAATGTATAGAGGGCACTACGCAGAAAGAAAAGCAACTAATATATTGTTTAGGTTTAATTAATTTACAAGTCCTTATAGTTTCCTCAAATTTTCAATTGGATCTCTAAGGTTTAAAAGCTTTTAACTAGATCCTTATACTAGATAAAATTTCAATCAAGCCCCTAGTCACATCTACTGTTACAAAAACGTAAGAGTTAACTGTGGAATTATGTGACAGCCAACCCAACTACAACCAAGTGTCTTCTTCAACCCAACAACAAAACAAATATTTTCTTATCTTTTTTTTTTCCCGATAATTGATGTGAACGCAGGTGACGAGGGAGGAGTGATCGTTGGTGGTCAAGATAGCATGGACAAGGAATGATTCCTGGCAAGGCCTCTAAGTGGAGGTAGATGAATGAACCGATTACACACCAGAATGAGAGGACTGAGGTGTATAGGTATAAGACTATATAAGCTGAGGATGATTTATATGAATTGATTTAGACGTTGGATGCTAACAAAGATGCATCTTCTTTTTGGAGCCCATCACTAAAGAACTCACAGTTTAAGTATTTTTGGCTTGGAGGATGGGTGACCTTCTAGGAAGTTTTCCCAGGAAGCATGTGAGCGAGGACAAGCACGCTGAAAAGTCCTATGTTGGTTTGTGGAACAGCGTCAATCCATAAAGCACCAGGGGATGTTATAAATGGTATCAGAGCCTGGACCTCTCTAGTACCGGCTGGTTCAGGATGAACCAGCGAAGATGGTGTGCATGTAACGCCCATGACGAGGGCAGAAATTATCGCCTGTTAGATGGCACGTACAAGGAGCTCCTGCAAGACCTCTAAGCGAGGAGTACATAATGAGTCCGATTACACACTAGAAATGAGGGATCTTGAGCCTGGAGGTATGAGATTATAAATTGAGGATGACTTATATGAATTGATTGGTACTACCTATGTCAACAAAAATGCATATTCTTTTCGGTAGCCTATCACTAAAAGAACTTACAGCAGTTACACATGTTTGGCTTAGGACGGGAACCTTTTGGGAAGTTTTTCCATGAAAAGCGTGTAAGTGAACAAGCACGTTGAAAGACCGTGTTGGTTCGTGGAGCAGTTATCAATCTATAAAGCAGCATGAGATGTTACAATTGAAGAAAATCAAAATCGCACAAAGAAATGAGGAAGCAAGTACAAAGTACAAACAAAATAACTGAGCAACAAACATCTCAAACCATCTCTAAATAAAATACATTCGCTCAACAACTCCACACCAAAGTAGTAAAACATCCTCTCAAATTGTAGCCAAAATTCTAAATGATACACACCTAGGCAAATATCAAGACACTACAACTATACCTCTTCATTTGCTTAAAGTCATAACAATAAGTCCACCAATACTAGGACCCATACAACTGAACAAAGACAAAACACCTTGAATCAAATAGCCAATAGCATTACCCATGATACATTTTTATCTTCAAATCATGGGCCCTCAATTATAGTTCAAAAATGCTAAAGACTTCAAATTTGGTTGGATAAGAAAAGTTATCGAATTGAACCTGCCAAGTTAATCATTTATCAATATTTGTGCCTTATTATTAAATATTTCATTTTTCATATGACATATAATATAATGGGTACATTTGGAAACATATGTTGTATGCTCATCCTTCTTTCTACAAATTTTGTTATCTATTTTTTTTTAAATTTTCAGTTATTGATATAAAAAATCATCATTCTACTTATAAAGTGATGTGAACTGTCCAAAATAAAAAGTTTGGAACAATTTATTATATTAAAACCCAAAAAATTTAAATATGATTTGCAGACATGACAATGCATGTATTGCTAATAGGTACATGATATAAAATTTAATATTGCTTATTTAATTATAGTAATATTGGAAAAATATCACTTAACATGTATACAATGCCTGTTAGCTTGGAGTATTAGTAAAAGTAATTAAGTTTGATACTCATTATTAAAAAGTTCATTCAAATAAGATAATTTGATTGGATGATGATGTAAAAAATATTTACATTATTAGTGCATAAAAATTATAATCATAAAATTATTATATACTGAATAAATATATGTAAAATTAAGAGTGTAATTTTTATAAATTAATAGTATAAAAAGTTAGTGTATTAAAAATAAATTTTAAAATTAATCTGACGAAATACTTTTAATATAATCTCCGCTTGTTTATTATTTTTTGGTGTATATATGGGAACGTAAATTGTTAAACAAACATATGTACATTAAGGGTGATTTAATTATTCATAATTTAAAATGACAAATCATTTTACAAAATATGCATACCGTGTTAAGGATGTTTCTTATTTAAAATATTAAATATTTTACAACATTAAGTATAATTTAATAGTTTAAAAGTGGTTTAATCTTTAATCCACTAATTGAAAAGTCATGCAAATCAAATGAGATTGTTTGATTATATGGTAGTGCAAAAAAGTTTACACTATTAATACATAGAATAAAACTCTAAATATAATTTAAATTTTTTATTTTTGTTTTTATTTTATGATTGTGGTTGATATATTTTTTGTTTTTATTTTAGAATTTTTATAACTATTGAAATTTCATAAAGATGAGAGAGAATATTAACCAGGTAATTGAAAAATGAAACTAGTAATTAATTAACATGAAACAAAATTATAAAATACAGTACTAAGAAGAATGATTCATTGGTCGAAAGAATATGTGCTTTTTGCTAAATTCCACATAAAGATGTGGAAGTTAGCATTTTTCTTTGCTAAAACACTTAACCGGTACTTCGTTAGTTTTATTTTATTTGTCAATTTTTTTTTATTTTAAAATATTTGTCTATTTGCAATATCAATATTGACAAAGCATTAAATTTTGTCCAATAGTATTCTTAGTGTACACTAGCTAATTGGGTCATTACTTACTTTTTATTTTTTCAAAAGCACTATAATCAAGGTTCATTTATTATATAAAAGGGACAATCTGAGAACATTTATGATTCAATACTCTGAGATCAAAGTATGAACTAAATACTTATAACTTCAGCGCACCTTTTTTTCAGAAAAAAAAAGAGATAGAAACAAAGACTAATACAACACTATTAACCAAATACAAAAATATTTTTAAATAAAAAAATCCAAAAATATCTCACTAAATATAAAAAATATATTTTACTACATCTGTTTGATTTAATAAAAATAATAATATTTAGCATTTAAAAAAAATCATATTTTACATTGAATAAGAAATATATTTTATCAAACCTAAAAAATTAATATTGACTTTAAGCATTTACTTAATATTATGCTTATTTGTAATAGAGATAACATCTAATATAATAATTAATAAGTAATAATAGAATAAGGTCATAATGTGTCTGTTATCTGATATGTAATAGAATAAGGCCATAATTTTTATATTTTGTTAATATTTTTAATACTATACAATGCTTTATATCATATGATACAATATTTTTTCTATCATCATTATAAATAATTTTAATCTTATCTAATTATTTATCAAAAAATTTATAAATAAAACCAAACCAAATTGGTATCACAACTTAATATTCATTCCCATTTTATTTAAACCATCAAAAGGTAATTATGACACTGTATCTAGAAATCAAAAGAATCAAAATGTAATTTTATCATTTTTAGTCTTTTCATTTTGGGTGCTTATATAATTTCCAACTTACCAATAGTTTTATAATACAAGCATTAGTGCTTATATTTCACGTACAATCACGGTCCATGGCCATGTTAGACGGATCCACCAAAGATACCCCACTTCTAAGTTTTAGTTTCCCGTTTTCACACTAGCACACTCGCCATCCAAATTAAACTGCTCGATAGCGTTTTATTCATGGATAGGAGAGGGACTATCAACGTATGTGATCTGTGTGCAGGTAGAAGCAAATATATCAGCATAATAGGTTTTGCGCGTCTTAAGTTTTTAATGTCACTGTGAGCAATAAAAAGTTAATGTGCCATGGACATCACCTCGCAAATAAATAAATTTAATAAATCATGTACCTACAAAAAAAAACAATGGAAAATCATCACTCTTTGCTTACTTAAAAATTCATGCATTGGTTGTTATAGGCACTGAAAATTGTTTGTTTAGTTTTTTAATAGTTATACACACACACATATATATATATATATATATACATATATATATATATATATATATATATATGTGTGTGTGTGTGTGTGTGTGTGTGTGTGTGTGTGTGTGTGTGTGTATTTCTTATATCTATTATTTATGACTTAGATCTAGCTGGATTGGATAATTATATACATGCCAATATATATTTCAAGTTAAAGAGAAAATTTGAAATTTTGACATCGAATCCTTAAACCTATTTTAAGTTAATAAGGCTGAATTCTGAATATAATAAAAAATATATGTAAATATATATATATATATATATATATATATATATGATTAATTATAATATAAATAAATATATTAAATCATTAACATTAACATAATCAACAACAAATATTCATAGAATCTAAAACAAAATAAACATAATCCATATAAAATTTCTCTAAGTTTAAGTTTCACAACATCTGTCACAAAGCATTTGAAAACAATATCTGTTTAGTGACCAATTACTTATCCTTGGCAGGTCTTTAATAATAAAAAGAGAAGAATAATAACTCAACAATTTTTGTTAGTATTTGGTTCTTTTTTTTTTTGTTTTTGATACGGAACCTCCATAAGAGATCAGCATTTAAGCTTTGAAAAAAAATTTTAAAAAATAATTTCAAAAAAAAAATAGTCCTACCCTTCTGCGATTTGCTTTCCAGTTCTCTCACTTTGATCAATCTTTATCCCTTTTGACGGCTTTGACTTTCCCTGGTTTTGGAATTTAATTGAATTGCCAGGCGATTACTTTCTGTGACCACCTGTGGTCAGTTCTGCCTTTTCTTCAATCATATTCGTAGACTTTCATTCTCTAGAAAGGAATCACTTGGAAGTTATTAAAATGCCTTAAGACTATCTCACACTTCTTTATATTAGGATAAATTAAGATATTATAAATCATCAAAAAATATAATTTAAAGAATAAATTATTCACTATTATTATTATTTTTTTTATTTGGTAATTTAGGGATCTACCATGAGGAATAGTTCTTAATCCCTTTGTTGTTAAAACCTTTGAAGAGGTAAAATTAGCCATGAAATGCTCTCCATTCTCATAAATGGGGATCAAACCTCCCACCATATGGTTAAAAGGCAAGGTGAGATGCCATTAATGCCACCTCGTGATTAATTATTCACTATTATTATTATTATTATTATAATAAAAATAAAATAAAGTGTAACATATTTTATATGTATAATATGAATAAAAATAAGCATTTTCCATTCGAGAAGTGTATGAATAAACGTTTATCATGACTAATTGATAATTATTGAAATTATATCTGAAATTACTAAAAAGGCGTGCACCACTCTTATAAGGCATCGAAAACTATGGTCAAATGTTGTATTTGAAAATTAGCAATGAATATTACAGATATTTATTAGCTTTTATTATATATAATTGTAACTGTAATTTGTATTAAATGTCATTCAATATTCCATTCAATATTTATTAATAACTATTTTTTTATTTTCATAATATTAAACTCAACATTATATATCACCTTCCTTTCTTATGCATCATACTACATGTACTTTTCATTATATATATATATATATATATATAAAACGAAAATAGAAAACAGATCAAAATAATAATTTTCATTAACTTTTTACATATAAATTTTCAAAATATGATTATTAAAATATTGATTTTTAACAATTATTTGGAACATTTTTTTTGTCATATAATTATTTTTTATATTAAATATCATTTTTTAGTTTATAGTACTTAATTTATAATACTCTTCTTTATAATTTAGTATTACTTATTTGTGTATTTTAATTATTCCAAACTAAACAATCATTTAATTATCAAATATTATTTATTTACAATGTTTTTAATTAAATTTTATTAAAATTATTGTCCATTCTTTAATTTATATAATAATTTTGGTTGAACTTTAATAATGTATAAATAATCAAATAATGAAATTAATCTTATACTTTAAAAACTAATCAAACCTAATTAGGTTATATGATAGATAAAGTTACACAATTCCTTTACATGCATCAAACAAGAAGAAGAGTATGCATAAGTGTATAATGTATAGTATTAGGTTATATGTCATGTTTGATATAATTAATTTAATTATAATGCAGAATTAAGAAAACTAGAAGGATTTAGGAGGGTAGCTAAGGAGGGCGTAGCGGTATAAAAGGGCATGAAGAGTAGGGCATTCCCACCACTGCAAAGCAAGAAGGCAAAATACCTTGTTGCTTACCCCAGCTAGTTATATCGATCTCCCTCACTACTGCTCATCACTCCATATATCCGCTTAGCTTGTCACCACTATGGCTTTACCAACCATCTTTGGAGAATACATTGGTTCCAAGCCATCCCCTGACAATTTTGATGATTTCCCTATCATCAACCCCTGATAAAGGAATTTCACTTCATTATCGCCTTTGCCTCAGAGGTATATGACCAGAGCGGAAAAGGCACCGGAAGCTTCTACAGGAATTGGGCCGTTCCTCCCATCAATGGTGAAATGATCCGGAAGCTGAAGAAAAAGTGTGATAATGTGAAGGTGGTAATAAGCATCGGAGGTCGCGGCGGCCAATATCCCTTCAATCCTGCTGAGAATGAAGAAAGTGGTTTCGCAATGCCAGGGATTCGCTCACTACGATCATCAATGACCTGAAAGCCCACGGCGGCAACGATGTGATCATCGATGGCATTGACATTAACTATGACACCATCAACTCCTCCGTTCACGTAGATGTCTTTGCCAGCTACATATGGAGGCTTATAAACTGCCTCAAGAATGAGAAACACTTGGTCAAAGTGGTCTCCATTGCTCCCTGGGCCTCTGTCGACGACTATTACAGGACACTCTACGCGGCTCACGAAAACGCTATTGAGTGGGTCAACTACAAGTTCTACACTGGCCGGTCCATCCCCACAGTGGATGCGTTCAAGAAACTCTACCGCCAGCTGGCAAAAGAGGACTACCCAGGTCACAAGCTGCTGGCGGGATTCAGCACTGATCAGTTGACGCGGGTCAATTGCCGCGAGTATGTCTTTAAGGCCTGTGAGGATCTCATCAAAAGCGGAGAACTCCCTGGCATTTTCATCTGGAATGCTAACGACTCCGCTAGCAATGCAGCCCCCTTCCTGATGGAGTGGTATGCACAAAACCTCACCCTGATCACCCAGAATCGAAACTCTTATCATTAATGAACTATATCCACCTGAAATTGATGAACCGCTTCTTTCCGTTTTCCATTGTGTCCCAGTCAAAATATATAGGCGGCTATGATGGGCCATGGCATGGCATATTTGTTTGTGTCATGCTTAGCTTAGCCAGCTATATAGTCTGCTATATTGTACTAAATAAGAAGACCCATGCAATCTATTGCTAGCGGTCCGTGTATGTGTATGTGTTTGTGCGTGTGTCGTCTGTCGTGTCATGTTGATTGCCTCTAAATTAAATAAGTTTCAGGTGCTGATCTTGTATATATTGTTTTGCATGCTATTTATCTCACCGGTTGTTTTGCAAACGTATCTACTGTATGTTTCATCAGATGTTAAATCTATATACCTTTCGTTAGTGCCTGAAACTGCCACCATTCTACGAAGTGAAGTCAAATGCTATCATCCATCATATTAACATAAACAAGACTCTTTGATCAGTATTGATGCGTCGTTCTTGTTTCTTTCCTTTGGTATAGTGCGAGTGCAACATTACCTTTGAATCCTTGGGTGTTCAAATTAATTTCATCAATTTATACGCTAATCAAAATGATGTAGAACTAATCAAATAATATGATGGATATACAATCAAGTAGATCAAACCATTTTTTTCGATTTATTCTTCTCTCTTTTATGCTACTACTTTTTATGAAACAATAAACGTACAAGACAATAGATTTGATGACCTTTTCAATGATTTGTTTGTCTATTGGCAGTGAATACCTAACTTTTATCCAATAGTAATAATGTGTTCACACACCCTTACACTCAAACCCCTTGAAAAAAAAACTACCCCTATTTAAGTGAACCCATGACCCTCACCCCCCAAAACACACCATTTCATTTTATTTCCTTGCCCAAAGACATTTCTCTTCTTCTCCTCCTCCTCCTCCTTCTTTCCTCTACCACCATAGCTTATCACCTTGAGTGTGAGCCACCATTTTTGGCTCACATTCTCTACAAACACAAAGGTCCAAGCAACGTATAATAACCCCCCCTCTCCTCTAACCAAGCATACTCGCGGCCAACAAGAAGGAAAAATTAGGGAAGGTTCTGTTCAGTTTTGAAATCCTTGAAGCCTTCAAGAATCCTATTTCCAAGTTGTTCTTAACCTTTAGCTAAGGAAATTCTCTTGTTTTTGATGTTTAGAATGTGTATTTGAGCCCTAACCTTTGGGTTTATGTGTCACTACAACAAGATTTTCAAGGGAATACAGACGAATTTTTATCATGTTGCAAACGGATTTTATGATTATAGACGAATTTTTAGACGGGAAAGAGTTATCTATTTCTCTCCGTATAAGCAATACAAACGGATTTATCTTTCTGTCTACTTTATAAGTGATTTTACAGACGAATTACTTTCTATCTGTAATTTCTGGATGAATTTTTCATCTATAAATGGATGAAAAATGGTTCAAGTTGCCATTACAAACGAGTTTATCATCTCTAAAATTAAACGATAAAATCTATCTAATTAGTAAAAAAAAAAAATTGTTTTAAAGTTTGTTGATTATAGATGAATTTTACCGTTAGTAATTTTAAAGAAAGTAAAATTCATCTAAATTTATAGACGATAAAATTAAACTGTAATTGGGAAAAAATTTTTTAAAGTTCATTGATTAGGGATGGATTTTACCATAACTAATTTTAGAGATGATAAAATATGTTTGTAATAAAGGAAAAAAATTTAAAAAGATTTGGGAAAATTTAGAGTCTATAAATCGCCTATATATGTTCTTTTTTTCGATTATTTTTGCTAACTGATGCTTACTATTATAATTAGGCTTACCATTGCTAATTGTCATAATAATTGGTGAACATAAGGAAATTTATGGAATAAAAATTTCAATTTCTAAATACCATTTTATATTATAAAGTAAAATGTCACAACAATAGTAAAAGTAAACATCCATAATAATAATAATAATAATAATAATAATAATAATAATAATAATAATGAAAAATAAAATAATAAAGTTATAGAGTTACATAAATGATCAAAGTATTCGGCGTCATCAATGTATCCCTCGCCATTGTCACCAATATCGTCATCATCATCATTAAGGAGGAGGAATGCCACAATCGCCTCAAAAACTAGTGGTGCTAGAGGTGGAGGAGGAAGAGGAAGAGGTGTGAAGCTTGCTTGCTCTCATAAACTTGAAGTATGCATGCATATACATATATTGCTATTCCTGTTGCATCCACCTTGCATCCTCGATGTCACATTTTTTCTTGACCTTCTTCTCCATTTTCTTGGCCGACTTCTTCTTACATGCAGCCTCCTTGTTCTTCCATATCTCCTCATTTTGCTCTTGAGCTCTTCATTTAGGGTATGGATAAAGTGCAGACCATGTCCTCCACCACCTCACACAAGAGAAGGGGCATTCCAGATCATAGATGTAGAGGACATTCAATCCACAAAGTGGCCCCTAATGCTACAAATGCGACCTTTATAATGGCGCCCATCGTCTTAACCAAAGCATCCTCATCAACCAACTTCTGGGTCCTCGCGGTAACCTTAGGAGCCTTTAAACATAATCATCCTAAAATTTAATGCAGATAATTATTAGTTACAAATATTTTTTATGTCCTTAATTAGAAAATATAATGTGAGTAACTATACCCACATATGCAGTCTTAGAGCGTGGATCAACCTACACTATTTCTATCTCCCTTATGTGTGTGTGTGTGTGTGTCTCCTTAAACACCTCTCC